>JALPQI010019406.1:0-25234 GCA_025490895.1 Thaumatotibia leucotreta
TTAATGATAACATGAATGTAGGATTAATATGGATTTGACAACGTTATAATAATAGCAAGAACGAAAGGGATGGTCTTATGAAACTTTTTACTAGTGGAAGTGAAAAGGAACGATAATCGTCCGTCCTTATCACTGTGCCACTATTTTTTGTGTGTGTGTGCATTAGATGCTAAATGTAAGTGCCAGACAAATGCGTTGAATACGTCACTAAGTGCCTGTGTGGCACTTTCGTCTTAGTAGTAAGTGACTATGTCTATCCCTCTTAGTGGCACACTATGTGCGGCCCCTCGAATGATAATGATTTTTATGATGAAACTTATAAACCGATTTTTATATAGTAAAGCAGTACAAAAAAATCTTATATTCTGAATTACTACACTTGAGTAAAGGGTTTAGCAGCCTTACCGAACAAGAGGTGCCTTTCCCCACGGATGAGGTCAATATTTTAGGTGGTATACTAGCAGGACCTAAGAATACTCCATGCTTAATATCAGCTCTAGATCTTCTTTTGTTTCAGAGTTATTCAAGATAATGTAAAATATACAGGGTGTCGTTGAAAGTGGCATATTTCGTAAACTGTTCAAGTTAGATCAACCAAACAAAATTGTGTTTGATAACAATAAAATAAACTACAAAATGCATATTTTTAACCTGCATCTTGTCCTTATTTTTCATAATAAAAAAAGGTTTCTTGTTTTTTTTTCCATATTTTTTTTTATTTCACGCGGAGGTACACCTACAAAAAAAATATGCATTCATAGCCACTAATGTCCACTGTATACACAAATAAAAATATTTCCGTAAATCATCGTGCGTCATGCCAAAAAAAAATTTTTTTCAGAAGTAGTCGTTACTGGCATACAAATAAAGTACCAGTGCAGTGTGAACATAAGTTAGTGTGTAGGTATACAATCTCTCGACACTTACCGCACAAAATATCATTGACGTAAATTGACTTATTAATCAATCAATCAAGCCATTTATTTCCAATAGAAGTTACATTGATTTGTATACATGCATATTTACATAGATTAATTAAATAAATTATTAATAATATTAAAATTATAGCACTGTTTGCAACACTTCAATTAATTAAATTAAATTAAATCATTCCATTCTTTAACATAATTATTTTAGTGACTAAATACTATATTTAATTACTATTGGATGTCCATTTCTGGACGAAGGCCTTATTAATACATTTGCTTTATAAAAGAGAGATAAACATTTGACACATAGTATTGTTTTCGACATTTGATTTGTTGCATTTTCTGTTGGAAAATGGAAAAAATTAAGTGTAAGTCTTGTGAAAAAACGTTAAAAAATGTATGTGGAAAGAAAAAATGCATACAAACTTGACAAGAGGCTGATTTATATAGCAAATGCACTAATAAGTCAATTTACGTCAATGATATTTTGTGCGGTAAGTGTCGAGAGATTGTATACCTACACACTAACTTATGTTCACACTGCACTGGTACTTTATTTGTATGCCAGTAACGACTACTTCTGAAAAAAAATTTTTTTTGGCATGACGCACGATGATTTACGGAAATATTTTTATTTATGTATACAGTGGACATCAGTGGCTATGTATGCATATTTTTTTTGTAGGTGTACCTCCGCGTGAAATAAAAAAAAATATGGAAAAAAAAACAAGAAACCTTTTTTTATTATGAAAAATAAGGACAAGATGCAGGTTAAAAATATGAATTTTGTAGTTTATTTTATTGTTATCAAACACAATTTTGTTTGGTTGATCTAACTTGAACAGTTTACGAAATATGCCACTTTCAACGACACCCTGTATATTTTACATTATCTTGAATAACTCTGAAACAAAAGAAGATCTAGAGCTGATATTAAGCATGGAGTATTCTTAGGTCCTGCTAGTACACCACCTAAAATATTGACTTCATCCGTGGGGAAAGGCACCTCTTGTTCGGAAAGGCTGCTAAACCCTTTCATCTTTTATTCTCTTTACGGACTTTTTTCAGTTGATATTGGAATATAATGTTGCCGCGTAATTATATTTGTGTCTTTAATACCTAAACTAAAATCAACCTTACGTCAATGTAATATAAATTCAAATTGTTTGGACTGATCTACTATGTCACTGTATCATAACATAAGATTCCTAAGCTGTGTGGACCTAGGTATTAAAATTAAGACCTAATTCAAGTATGCTCAAGGTCAGCGTTCAATATTTCTGGCACCGTCCGCCTTAGACGTAAATGGTAGATTACTTTTGCGATCCTGCTGAAATGGGGCCCTAATGGGTGATATAAATCATATAAAAGAGTATTCGTGCGTTTTTCGAGCTGCTTTCGCAGTACTAAAATTTGCGCTAATCACTAGGGCCGAGATCTTAATGATGATATTTTTTGGAAAACATTGATAAAAAAACTTTTTTCCATGCAAAACCTATACGATAAAAAAGGTTCAAGGCGGCATTGTTGCATACAGAGAAAGATTTATTTATATAATCTTTATTGCCCAAAAAGAAAAATGCAATTGTACAAAAGCCGGACTTAATGCTACGAGGCATTCTCTACCCGTCAACCTTCGGGAATTTTCTCAGCTTTAGACTTTGATCAATGGTTTGAATGGTTTCAGTTTATTATTGTTATTTATGCTCAATTTATATTGTTGTATTACCCATCCCTTACCTATTACCTTATTCTTGTTGTGTTCCAATTTAGTTGTACAGTCGCCATCGTTAATATGTATACAATACCAGATGCTTTTAAATATCAGAATATGTACCGTAACGCCTCGGCAACAGAGTCGTTTTCCGATATTTATGGCCTTCATATTTTACAGACAAACGGGTCTTAATCGCGTAAACTTACGTTTAATTACATCCTGACCAGTCTGCTGCCTGGCAGTCTGCCTGCGACCACGGGTGTAACGTCATGCCCGAAACGTCAGGATATAATTAAACGTAAGTTTACGCGATTAAGACCCGTTTGTCTGTAAAATATGAGTGATAATCGTGAAAGTTTAAATCAATACAGTCGCCTCTCGTTAATTCGAAACTCGAAGGACCTATCCAAATATTACGATTTATCGAGAGTTTGAAATATCAAATGGTCGGAAATATTTGGGAGAAAAAATGAAGGTACGAGGTGTTAAGTAATAATCAACTGTTATTTATTAAATGCATTTTTTTATCACTTTTCTTCCCACCTACTTCCACTTTTTCGATTAAGTCCTTCTTTTCAGCAATCGTCAAGCATCTATACTTTCTAGGACTCATAACTAACGTAAACTTTATCCCCCTTATTTATAAACGTTTGCTAACTTAACAAGCGGCTAATAATTGTTTGTCCCTTTTACTCTTATGGACACATTGTTAAGACCGAAATGGACAAACAATTATTAGCGGCTTGTTAAATTAGCAAACGTTTATGAATAAGGGGGTTAATCTGTACACATAACCAACGGAAAAGTAACTTAACTGAGTAACAAACAAATATGTAATTAACAACAAAATGGTCGTGCATCTTTTCTAAAATGTAGGGTACCTACTTGCCGCTTTAATCTCACAACTTTGAATTGTCGAATGTTTGGCGCCCATGAGTTCGAATTAACGCGTGGTTTTGTTGTGTAGCTATTACTTTTTTGTTTGAATTACCAAGTGTTTAAAAATGTATTGAATTTTTGCGAAATAGCAAGAGATCTTCTAGGGAACTCGTGATAACTTCGAATTATAGAGAGGTTCGAATTATCGCAGGTTTGAAATAACGAGAGTCGATTGTATATTTATGGCCTTGTTTACTTTCATCAACCTTGTTTATGATGGCGACGGTACAAAAATTTATTACTCCTTTTTATGAGTGGCCAGACTCAGAGACATGTTAGATATATCTGAACGGCGAGGGTGCTCAAAAATATCTGAGCAAGCCTCTATTATCATGGCGGGAAAGTGCATGTTCAGATATTTTTGAACTGATGACGACATTGGCGACTGTAAAATATGATGAAGGGGATAAATAAAAACACAGAATTAATTAATCAGATATAATATTTCTTGAAACTAAGGTATAGTGAGTGCCGAAAGAAAATGTATAAAAATTGGAATAAACGGTATTTACCGACTGCGGTCGCAAGAATTGGTAACAAAATTAGGCGATTCAATTTGTAAGCTATCTAACCTTATACCTTATAGCCGTCCAAGCCGTCAATTAAAAAAAACTAGGTTTTAAAAATAAATTATGTTGCAACCGTTGAAAGCTGCCTATAATAAAATTAACAACAATGACGTCAGGACTTTAGGCTCAACACACACACGCGTTTAGATGTATATAGTTCCACGAGAATTGAGGTCAAATACAGAACATAATATCAGGTAAACACAAGAGGAATTTGAAATAAGTGTTCCTTTTTCGTACAGATAGCAAATCTCATTGCAACTGTAAGATTGACCAAAAAGTTTGGGCTCCACCTTATAAAACACGATCAGATGGAGAGGAGCCACTTTGTTGTGCCATTACAAAAAAAAAGTTTTGACACAAGTCATTCATTCATTTACTATTTTTTTTTCTTTTAGATGTGTGTGTTATCATTCACCTCAACTCTGGTGAAATTACCTATATCTTGGGGGTCATCCCGGTAGTTGTCGCCATACATGTGAACTTTAAGCTTATGAGATAAAGTTTATGTAAGGTGACAACTATTGGGAATAATCCTGTCTTAGGAACATAATACATATTTTGGAAATATACGAAAAGCACTAGGCGGGCCGCAGCGAGGGGCGTTACCGTCATAAATATGTACACACTTCCACTTATCTTTGAAAAGTTGAAACGAAACAAATGCATTAGGTAAACGTTGTGTTTTAGTATTCAATCTACCAACGGAACGGAGTTAGTTTCAGAGACATTACCGCTAACCACGTTACACGTCTCTGTCGTACTTAAATATTATTTCGTACGAGTAACAGGGAGGCAACACATATGCTTTGCAGTAGTAGGTCCGCAGAGCTCGAGTGTTAGTTCCGTAGTATTTTATAAATTTTATATTACAATTGTAATATATTTTATATTATAGTTGTATGTATAATAAATTGTGATATAAATAATTGATAAATTACATTGTGATGTAAAGTACCTATTATATTCCAATTAGTTGCCATTTGCAAAATGTAGCTGCCTATCATTTTAACAAGCTGCAATTAGAGAAAGGAAAGTTTAAAAATAGTTTATTTAACACATGATATAAAATAAATACTAGAAGTACAATCTTAAAACAAAGTATGTATCGAAGACTTACCCCCTTATTCATGAACGTCTACTTACTAACCAACCCGCTAACTATTGTTTGTCCCTTTCGGTCTTATCAATATGTCTATGAGAACGAAAGACACAAACAATACTTAGCGGCTGGCTTGCATTTATGAATTAGGGGGTAAGAATATAAACCTCTTTTCTTAGCGTTAAAACTGCTATATATATCCTCAGCTGCTTATTACTAGAAAAACGAAAGTTCCAGCCCCTCGCTTCGCTCGCCTGCGTCAGATAGCACCTCGTCACACACACAAGCGCACAAGCCGACACCCTACGCCTAAACCTAAAATATAAACTAGAACACTTCCTATAGAAGTGGACAATCGCCATCAAACATATTGGAGCTACCAAGGTGGTCAAAATAGTTATTTATGATACAAGTGTGGAAAGCAGAGTTGGGCAAAAAGTAATATGATTACTTCTATAAATTACATTTGTTTGTGTACTTTGTAATAAATATTACAAAGTACACATACAAAAGTAATCTGAAGGAGTAATCATATTACTTCCTGCCCAACTCTGGTGAAAAGTAAGCTCTTTTCTGGATTCGGTGACTAGGTTTTGTAACCGACACGAGTTAGAAAAAAACCTACATGTCAACATATGTATCATACAATATTTTACAATGCATTATGCGAAGAAAACCAGACTATCTCGGAAGTACCAACCAGGCCGTGCGGAAAAGTACTACGAATCCCTGCACACGTGCGGAAAAAATCACTTTCTGTGCATAAGTTTACCCTTAAAGCACTTTCTGAGCATATGCATTGTAAATATGTAAACATATGTCACTCTAAAGCCATAGCAATAGAGGCCAGCAGACCAAGATAAGAATCTGCAATCGTATACGATAAGCGATAAGTCACGTGACCATAATAATGTACAGAAATGGTCACGTGATTTTTCGTTCGAATCTGTAATTCTCATACATTTATTACTTATCGCTTATCGTATACGATTGTAAAATGGCATCTTGGTAAAGCCTGCTGCTTAGTATTAGTTTTATTTTTAAGCCGGATCCGGACGAGTGTAAAGGTGCGTTCAAACCAAAAGAGCATTCGCTGTTCTATCCCCCGTTCTACGAAATCAACCAATCACGTTTTGTGTAACGGTCGAATTTCGAAGAGTGGGGGGTTAGAACAGCGAATGCTCTTTTGGTTTGAACGCACCTTTACATGTAATGCTCGTTATGACGTCCACACGTAGAACTCGTGTTACATTACACGGTAAATTACATTACACGGTACATTACATTACACGGTAAATTACATTACACTTTACACTCGACTGGACCCGGCTTTAGTGACCGCCCTGGCCGCTCCGATGTACAGTCGCCAACAGATATATCGTAGCGTCTAGACCGCTCAAAAATATCTAAACACGCCTCTATGGGAATATAGACGTGTTCAGATATTTCTGAACACTCTGAACGCTAAGATATATCTGGTAGCGAATCTGATGGAAGCTTAAAACTACGTCCCCAACTAAAACTAACAAAATATTATCTTACATATAATATATTTGGTTCTCACTAAAATAAAGACTCACATATATATTATTTCCATTTATAAAGGCATCGTACGTCAATAAACGCCGGCCACTGAGTGGCGACGGCGACGTGGTGGCCACATACGAGAAACATCATGGGAGCGTTTCTTTTAACAAACTATACAGGTTTAGTCACACCGGATGCGTTGTAGCGTAATAAATGTCATATTAGATCGCACAACGCTTGCGTGGCATGCGGTGTGCGATCTAATATGACTTTTCCGATGCTACAACGTGCACGCGACGTAAACGCGCTTGTGCTGCAGACGTATAGTGCTATATACGTCTTTAGATTTAAAAAAGAGGAATTGTTTACAGCCATATCGCTACAAGGTATTACATTTTTCTAATCAAAATACAATACCGAAGGAGTCCGCGATAAACGATTCAACGCATTTTTTTAGAACCTAACAGCAAAAGCAAATTTAAATTTATTTTGCGTATTATAACATCGACGTCAAATATATAATTACGGCTCAGGTGTCAAAAATATATTTACACAACCTTAATGTCACGGCAATTAAGTCCTTTAAACATATTTTTGTCATAACACCGCATTCATATGTTTGCGACTATACAACATTAAAATAGATAACTTACAAAATACACAATTATTTGTGATAATAATGAAACGCACCCATTTTTGTCATCCGAGTGGCCACCTTGTGACAATTAAGCGATTCTACAGGTGTTTGACCATATACTAAGATTATGCTTCTATTCAATTCTTCAAATTAGTGAAATTAGGTCGAAACGCCTTTAGAACCACTCTTACAAGAAACTCTCGACTAAAATAAGTCGTAAGCAGAGATGAGTAAATAACAAAAAAAGCATGTAACGAAAATTTGTTTCTAGTTTGATTCTAATTGTATTTTAATCATGTTATTTTTACGCATATATGATAAGTCATCTAAGTTTAATTAATGTTCCATAATGTTTTAGACTGAGGATATTATGTCTTTTATAATTTATAACATATAATAGTGATAAAGGTTGATTGCAAAAAAATTAATATACTTAGACAGTTGAATGGTTTAATAAAACAAAAAACATGGTTTGTGTTACGAAAGTTAGTCATACTATACGGGTAACTTTGTAACACAACAATGTAACAAAATTTAATGTTAAATTTTGTTTTTATCGGAGCTGTTAAGGTGCGTTTAAACCAAAAGAGCATTCGCTGTTCTATCCCCCGTTCTACGAAATCAACCAATCACGTTTTGTGTAACGATCGAATTTCGTAGAGTGGGGGGTTAGAATAGCGAATGCTCTTTTGGTTTGAACGCACCTTTATAAAGCTTGATTAGAATTCAAATTACGACAAGGTAGAGTTTTGAGATGCGGCGTTGTTGATGATAAGCTCGAAAAATGTGATGTTAAATTTTAATTTGAAGCCTTTAACTATGTACATTTTTTTAGACCCTGAAGCGGATTTAACACTATTGAAATTTAAATCATTCTTTAAAATCAATCAAAGTTATTTAGCATTTTTTTTATTATCTACTCTCCTCTTATAAAATAGACTATTTTACACAATGAAAGCCTAAATATATCAAGTAGTAGATATTTCTAGTTCCAACTCGCGCGCCGGGCGCTCTATGAGCCGCCACTATGCACTAGACACTTACACTTAAACAAATATATTATTAGGGTAATTCCAGGATACGTGCCCCAGTGGGATACGTGCCCCGATTTCTATTTCTAATAGTAGCGCCACTGTGAGACAAAAATTCACCTAGGTAATAGCAAGCACCCGCCCCGCAAGCCTCAGTGCCGCCGCGATCGTGACTGCAAGCGCACGCGTTTCGTCTGTGTGTGCCAAAACGTTCCGCGGCGACACGTTGGAGAGCGCCAGTGTAATTTACGTAAGTATTTGTTTTCCAATAACTTTTGACCTGCTTATAATTCGTATCTATAATTTTAGATATGGTTGCACGTAAGCTTAAGCTACATGGATTAATATATTTTACTATGATATAATCATTACTTTATTTTTTATTATAAAGGGCACCTATCCTCTACGAAAAGGATAGTTGACCCACACTTGACTGAGGATTGATGCCCCTAAGGGCATCTATCCTTATCCTATTTCTAATAATTATTTCGTTGCAGGGAGGCACAATGCCTCGAAAATATAAAAGAAAACCTGGCGTTGCCCCACGCAACATCGCCTGGTCTGAAGAGAGCCTACAAGCGGCCTTCGAAGACATAAAGAAGGGAGAAAAAGGAATTAACGAAATATCCAGAAAAGTAGAAGACGATTTATGTAGTAGGTCTAACCTGCCAACAATTTTAACTAATTATAGATAAAAAAATATTTTTGATTCTTGAGAAGTACAAGATAGTTTATTAATTAATGATCAATAATAATAATTTTGTTTATTTTATTGTTCTTACATGGATAATAAAAGTCTGATTACATTTACTTTACCTTGTTTAATTTCAAAGGGCGCCTATCCTCTAACCCATTTTTGCGTCGTGTCATCTCTCCCCCACTGTAGGCATCTATCCCATTTTTAAGAGGTCTACAAAAGTGCGATTTCCACAAAACCTGTAAGACTTACATCAAATCAAGTACAGTAAAATAAGAGATTAAGGACCAGAGTTGACATACGCAATGTACGTTTTGCAATAAAATTACTGATTATTGAGTTATAAGCCAATTTCAAAAAGTGGGGCACCTGTCCTGGACTTACCCTATGTGAAAACTTATTATAATATCATTCATAAATAAAACACTCGACCGTATTAGTTATTGCGTTAAAAACGACTCGTAAAATTATGCGATTGCAGAATTAAGTTTGTCGAATTAAAATACAGTAATATCAAATCGTCTTAAGATAAAATACGAATCGGCTCGCATTATTAAATTATCGATTTACTAAATTATACCAAAAGTCGGTACATTTGTAAAATAAAACGAGTTCAAAGACACTGCCTTAACATTAGAAAACATAGTTTGTTTAAGTAAGCAGGAAATACCACTGATAACTATTTCGACTTTGTAAAGCCGCTGCAGATACACGTTCATAGATATGATGGCTATAGAATAACATTTGCTTTATTTTCTTTGTGTTATACATGACAAAACAATACTTTAATTACAAAGTGACACAATGTTGAATGCCGAACCATCATAAGGGCCATCCTATTATTTTGGGATCATTAATCTATTGGTTGAAAAAATATGATAAATACTAAATTGGATATATAAAACATGTGAAGGGTCCACAGAAAGAATATGTCTAGTCAATTCAAATTACAGAAGGAAAAACCACCTTACTTTTAACAGAATAAGGTGTGAATTTGGTGTTTTTTTTTGTATTGGACATGTTTTTTCCGTGGAACCTTCATGTATTCCCTGATCCTATTTGAATCAATTTTTTGGAATTGGTTGACCAAGATTTAATATTCTATACCACTAATTGGAGTTCGAGGCGAACGAAACTACGACAGATGCGTTATTGTCAAATCTGTCAAAGTCTCTTATGTCATTGTCAAATAAAGTTTTCAGGTTTCCACAACCTTTTTGTTATTTAATTAATTTATTTAAAATAATTCCTAATAAAAACATTATATACCTCTGTAATGTTTGTACGCCTTTTTGTTTAATATGGCTACCACTAGGATTGTCTTAAAAGCACGTAAATACCTAATAACTTTTTCTTTTCTCTTAACTAACATTGATATGACAAAATTTTCTTGTAAAGAACTTAAAATGATAAGAGCCAACGTTTCAAAGCCTATTTTAAAAAGAAGTTGAATTACCAGTGAAAACAAACAACAGCGTGCCATATTTATTAAGACAGTATGGTTAAATTACTAAGCCCCCTGCCTTATTACGAGTTAAAATTATGGGAAAGAAATTTGGAAATGTAAAATAAAAGCATTTTTTATATTTTATTTCTTATTTGTCTTCGCCATCACTTTATCCTCCTGAGTCCTGGGTAAAAATCGAGTACACTCCCATAAAAGCCGAGAGTCCTTTATAACACCATCAATGTTGAGTCCTGAACTTAGGTACTATCGCTTATTTTAAGGTTCAAAATGAGTTTGTCACATTTTTACAAAACGTTAGATCTGTATGATAATTTAAATGGTGAACTATAGCACTGCCAAAGAAATTTGTAGGTCAAATAAATTTTACGAATACGAAATGTGAACATAAAGCACGCTACAATGTATTATTCTGCAATTTTCTAAACGTATGCAGAAATAGGGTTTTAATTTATGTGTAGTAAACATTAAAACATTAAATTGCTGCAGTGTTATTCACTAAGGAAACCGCCTTGCTGTCAGCGCTGTGTCAGTGCTGCGGCAGCGACGAGCCTAAAAATGGTATTCACTAATGTACTTTAAACGACACTAGTGCTCGGCGACGAATGCGGCGTGAGCTGGAACTACATTACGTCGAAAGTTTGACGTTTAATGTATGAACTTCGTATTCTCTAACGAAAAACAGCGACGAACTCGCCCACAGGCTCGCTCACAGCCTCGATTCCTAATGTCAAATCAAACAGCTAGGATTTTAGACAAGGCTGTCTCGACATCGAGCTCGTTGACGAACGCAGCGTCGAATGTGTCAATAAGAGAATAGCATAGCTGTACCAAATGTTATTAACACCTGAGGTGATACCAGCGCAATACCAACATTGTTACTGATAATTGCGGATAATTAAGTTTTTATTAAAATATGTTATATTTACGTGAAAATAAGTAAATAATATTGTTTCTATAAATTAAAGAATTAAAATTACCAATAAATAAGATACCTAACGTCTGTTTTTAGAAAATAAATATTTACTATTGTAAGAACATTTCATTGTTGAGGTAATATTTTCGTAGATTCTTTGGCCTCGAACTCCAATTAGTGGTTTAGTCTAGATAAATGTAAAAAAATGGTAGCACATCGCTAATTGCCTCATTTTCATACAAATCAGGGGCATCACGTGATTTTGAATTTTTCTGTTATTAATTATTATATAAAACTATCGGAGTCTATAACCTAATTAAGCTTCTTTTCTAACCAAACGAGCAGTATTTGCTTTTTTAACAGATCACATTATTTTAATGTTTTTGTGATGTCCGTGAAGTCGTTTGTCGCCACGAGATAGACTATCCCTCTTTTATTAATATAGTTAGTAAAAGACGGGAACTTTAGCTCGCGGTGACATATATAATTCCAAAACAATTTTTACGAAACAATGAAAGTTTATGGTCCCAAAATAAAAGAATGCCATAAGCCGCTAGTATTATGAAGTAATGGGGGAAATACCCTGGACGATGAGGGGATGTACCCTCGATCCGGTGACGGGGAGGGTATATCCCCTCGGCAGTGACGCAGCAAAGGGGGCACCATTTTTGGGGTGACAACCGCCTGGTCTCACAAAAATAAATCGCTGGCATAAACAATTATTTTTCGAGGATTCCGCCACTAGGTCAGCTCTATATATAATTTGAGAATTCCCGCAAAAGAGTCTGTCGCGGGAGATAATTACAATATTATAAATGTGTTATTTCTTGGATATTATAAACAGAGATCGGACAAATGCGCGTCATTGTTCGCAATACTATGGACATGACTCCAAAGGTGATTGAATAATTAATCATTTAATCATGTTTAGCAAATTACATATTTGACACCGGTAACTATGAAAACCTTTGCAAGTAGTCACCTTAATGCTTCGAAATCAAATTTATAGTACATTGTGCATCAAGGGAGGTAAGTACGGAATCATTAACGAGTGTGTTAGAAGCCCGACGCCGTAGGCGGGGGGCTTTTATGACTCGAGTTAGTATTCCGCTTACCGACCGTGATGCATACAATGTTTTTCATCACACTTGCCGACAAAAAAATAAGTTTTAAGACATAATACTATTCAATGACGTACTGATATTTCTATCACTCCCTAGGGAATTTAACTTTTCTATTACTCCCGCTATGCACGCAAGCAATGAAGCGCTTAGACAGCAAGTGTGATGAAAAAGAAATTATTCTATTAATCAACTTTGGAGTCATGTCCATATTATTATGACCAACGACTCACATTTGTCCGATCTCTGATTTTAAATAACTAGCGACCCGCCCCGGCTTCGCACGGGTACTATACCTACATAAAAACCTTCCTCTTGAATTACTCTACCTATTAAAAAAAATCTCATCAAAATCCGTTGCGTAGTTTTAAAGATTTAAGCGTACAAAGGGACATAGGGACAGAAAAAGTGACTTTATTTTATACTATGTAGTTACATCATAAAAAAAATATTGCGTTTCACTTGGAGTGACACCATCAACTTTCGCACCGGGTGCCACCCGAGGTAGCTACGCCACTGCCAATGTGGGAGGAGAGATCCCCCGGTGTGGTATGTGGGTGGTAAGGAAAGGGGGGTGTTTAGAACAGTCTCGCGCGGCGCTTGAGCTCGTTGCGGCGCCATTGCGGCAGGCGGTAGAACTCCTGCCGCCCGCATTGGAGGAACGCTTCGAATTCCACGTCCGATAGATGTCGCTGGAAATTAAATTATAAATCATCATCAGCCTATGATAGTCCACTGCTGGACAACGGCCTCTCCTTAGCCTATGCGTACGCATTTCTACTTCGTGAAGTACACTGTTATTAATGTAATGTAGAGAGACTCACGGATCCCGCAATCAAACTGTTCAAACCACAGATGTCATATATACCATAGATCAAGCAAACGTATCTACTTAGCGTGTCAAATGAACTCAGTAAAATCTACTGAGTTGTCCGTCTTTAATCGCAGCTTGCAGATTTCGGGCGTCAAATTTTGTAAGTTAAAGTGAACAAAAACATTAATAATGCCTCCTTAAGTAATATTAATTGCAACAACACGAAAAAATATGAATACTCAAGGGCCTGAGACATATTTAAAATCATAGGCAAGTAACAACTTCAGTACAAAATCTGACACGCTCGGTCGCCATACAAATGAATGAACTTGTTTCCAATCCAAATCTAATTCTGTGGTTCAAACAGTTTTGTGGGACTAAGTATTCAGTTTTAAGTTATCCTGTATTGTACTGAACAAATAAAATTGTTGGCGCAGTAGTATGTCCACTATGATGCTGCTGCCCATTATTCAAATTCAAATTCAAATTCAAATAATTTATTTCAGAACTTTTGATTCCATATAAGTGTTAGATACATAGGTAGAAGTTACAAAACTTATCGCTAGGATTAGAAGATGGTAAATTATAACTAAGTTACCTAAAGGCGCCTGGGCACCGGCACTACAGGCGCGTGGAGTTGTACGTAGCGTTGCAATAGTGGCGAGTCCCAGCGCTGGGCTAGCGTGTTCAGGATGCTATTCGAACTGTGCAGACTGCGATTGAGAAGGGACGCACATCGTTTCCTCATGATGGTAAAAAAACAGTCAGTGTGCGCCTCTGCGAACATGGTTGACGCACTACAATATCGGGGCAGCCCGAATAACATCCTGAACGCGTCATTATATTGTACACGCAATGCACTGTACGCCCGCTGCGTAAAGTTCGTCCACAGAGCACACGTGTAGAAGGTTTGACAAAAGGCCTTAAATAAAGTCAATTTGACCCCCCCACCACAACGTGCAAATCTGCGGGCCAACATATTACAGCGAACGCACAGCGCGCGTCGCTCGCGCTCCATGTCCACTACATCTGACATGGTCTCGGTCACCCAGTGGCCCAGGTACTTGAACTTATCAACTCTTTTTAAAAGTGTACCACAAAGAGAGACTGGTTCCATTTGGTAGGTTTTATTACCCGCCTTAAATTGCATAAGTTCACTCTTAGAGCCATTGTACCTGAGCCCGTGGGCCTCCGCATATGCCTCACAAATGCGTAACATTTTTATTAATCCTCCCATCGAGGGGCTCAGCAGCACCATGTCGTCTGCATAACTTAGATTATTTACGCAGACCCCTTCTACGTGGCACCCGACATGAGAACTGCTGAGCTCCTCGATTAGGTCGTTCATGTAAATGTTGAACAGATTAGGCGATTATTAATCTTCAATAATAAATGATCAGTGACATTTCAATCCCTTAGCTGACTGTTACGCCACCCACGGGAAGAGTTGGGGCGGTGATAAATGTAACCTTACTGCCGTCACCATACGGCGAATAATAGTTATTTATGTGGCTGGCGCATAATAAGAGGCATTAAACATGAGTGTGGTTTATGAAACGAGCCGTAGGCGAGCATTTTTCATTACTATTACTGACATCTAGAGGAACACTGCAACAAGCATACCTCTAAGTTGAGACGGTCCACGTCAGGCGGCAGGCGGTAGTTGGTAATCAACAGCAGATGGTAGGGGTACAACTTGGCCGGCTCGTGTAGCAAGTGTCCGGTCGCCATGTTTGCAACTTTGTAATATTATCTAGAGGAACACTGCAACAATCGTACCTCTAGGTTGAGACGGTCCAAGTCAGGCGGCAGGCGGTAGTTGGTAATCAGCAGCAGATGATACGGGTATAACTTGGCCGGCTCGTGTAGCAGGTGTCCTATCACCATGTTTGCAGCGAGCATCAATAATAGTGACATCTAGAGGAACACTTTTTTCTTATTTAATAGGGGCTTACTCATGGCCACAGACTAGCCGAGGGCAGAGAAGCGGCCTACGATGAAGCGAGTTCGCCCAGAAGGTGCCTGTTCACCTTTCACTTGAAGGGCGGGTTATATGAACTCGGAAATATAGACGCCGGCAGGGAATTCCACACCTTGGCAGCAAGATGGTTTTGGCAGTGAACAATCGTACCTCTAGGTTGAGACGGTCCACGTCAGGCGGCAGGCGGTAGTTGGTAATCAGTAGCAGATGGTACGGGTACAACTTGGCCGGCTCGTGCAGCAGATGTCCGGTCGCCATGTTTGCAACTTTGTAATATCATCTAGAGGAACACTGCAAAAACATACCTCTAGGTTGAGACGGTCCACGTCAGGCGGCAGGCGGTAGTTGGTAATCAGCAGCAGATGGTAGGGGTACAACTTGGCAGGTTCGCGCAGTAGGTCTTCAATCATCATATTGAGCAATGATCAACTGTAATACTGTCGGTTATACTGACATCTAGAGGAATATCAAAACAATCATACCTCTAAGCTGAGCGTACTCATATCAGACGGTAGGTAGTTTGTGATAAGCAGGAGATCGTAGGAGTAACTACGCGGGTTCGTAGGGTAGGTCGTTATGTTAAGACCGACGGCTATACTGTTATCTAGAGGAAAATAGACACACTGACGGTAATACTCTCATACCTCTAGGTTGAGACGGTCCACGTCAGGCGGCAGGCGGTAGTTGGTAATCAGCAGCAGATGGTACGGGTACAACTTGGCCGGCTCGTGCAGCAGGTGTCCTATCACCATGTTTGCAGCGAACATCACTAATACTGACGGCTATACTGACATTTAGGGGGAGGTGGGTACTAATAGTAATCCTCAAATTTATAACTCAGTTCAATTTATAACTCAAGTTCAGGCAGTAGTTAGTAATCAGCGGCAGGTGATATGGGTATAATTTCACAGGATCGTGCAATAGGTCTTCAGCTGTAATACTGATGGTTATTCTGACATCTAGAGGGATATAAACACACACAGACAGTAATACTCTCATACCTCTAAGTTGAGACGGTCCACGTCAGGCGGCAGGCGGTAGTTGGTAATCAGCAGCAGATGGTACGGGTATAACTTGGCCGGCTCATGCAGCAGATGTCCTATCACCATGTTTGCAACTTTGTAATATCATCTAGAGGAACACTGCAACAATCATACCTCTAGGTTGAGACGGTCCACGTCAGGCGGCAGGCGGTAATTGGTAATCAGCAGCAGATGGTAGGGGTACAACTTGGCCGGCTCATGCAGCAGATGTCCTATCACCATGTTTGCAGCGAGTCAATAATAGTGACATCTAGAGGAACACTTTTTTCTTATTTGATAGGGACTTACTCATGGCCATAGACTAGCCGAGGGCAGAGAAGCAGCTTACGATGAAGCGAGGTCGTCCAGAAGGCCTGTTCACCCTTGACTTGAAGGGCGGGTTATATGAACTTGGAAATATAGACGCCGGCAGGGAATTCCACACCTTGGCAGCAGGTGGTTTTGGCAGTGAACAATCATACCTCCAGGTTGAGACGGTCCACGTCAGGCGGCAGGCGGTAATTGGTAATCAACAGCAGATGGTAGGGGTACAACTTGGCCGGCTCATGCAGCAGATGTCCGGTCGCCATGTTTGCAACGAACGTCACTAATACTGGCTATACTGACATCTAGGGGGAGGTGGGTACTAATAGTAATCCTCAAATTTATAACTCTAAGTTCAGGCAGTATTTAGTAATCAGTAGCAGGTGATATGGGTACAATTTCGTAGGATCGTGCAATGGGTCTTCAGTAATCATGAAAAACAATGATCAACTGTAATTCTGACCGTTATTCTGACATCTAGAGGGATATAAACACACACAGACAGTAATACTCTCATACCTCTAAGTTGAGACGGTCCACGTCAGGCGGCAGGCGGTAGTTGGTAATCAGCAGCAGATGGTACGGGTATAACTTGGCCGGCTCGTGTAGCAGATGTCCGGTCGCCATGTTGGGGAGGGAGCGCCGCACACCGCCCCCCCGCGCGGGTGCTACCCCCGCGTGCCCCGGGTGGGTGTACTAAAATATGAAACAGTGGGTTGTAGTGTGGGTATAGGAATAGTGAAAAGGGCAGGTATGAAATAACCCCTTTATTCATAAGTAAAGTAAGTCTGTAAGACCGGAAAGGACAAACAGGTTGTTATGTTCCTTATAATAGGCTGCAAAGAATAGTAGATTACATGTCAAGGCCGTTTAAGTGGGAAATGTCTCGGACGACGTGTAATTGTAAACAAACATGTAATCCTAGGCTTTCCCATTTAACGGTCGAGGTGTGCTGTTGGCAGCCGGAGGGCAGAAAAAATGCATTTTGCATCTAGAAGAGGTCGTTAATGGAAATGAATACAAATCTTGAAGGCCTAGGCCGGCAAAGTGCTCTTTTTAATTCCATTATACATAAATTTGCGGCACAAGCATCATGACATTCTGCCACTATGCAATAAAATAGATGTTTTCATTTTTTACTTAATTGCATCCTATCTATATGTCTTCGGTCGGCAACGCCTTTCGTCCCGGCCTCTATAGTAATATACTACAGTAAAACCCCGTTAATACGATTTCGTAGGGACCAGACAAATAACGCGTCTTAAGCGGGAAAACGTATTATGCGGGAAGAAGACATTGCATTTATTTTTTGTCACATTTTAATTTTTCTTTGTAATGTTACATATTATGAGATATTTTTCTTATACATAATTATTATATATTTAACTGATTTGGACGCACAGATAAAGAAAACAAATTGTACTAAGGTTGTACATGCAGGTGTATGCAATGCGATGGGATCATGAACTTTACTGGTCGCTTGATCAATGCAACAAAGTTACCTACAAAGGAGGAAAGGTTTTTCCTGCCTAAAATATGTTATGCATTCTCTGTGTTCTGTAAATTCAAGAGAGTACAGTAGCGTGTTTTCCTCTGCGCAATAAGAATAGTATCTTACGTTGTTGTTTCTGTTTTTGAGATTGTAACAATGATATGATATCTGTTGTTGCTCCGTAAAAGGATAGTTCAACTTACCAAATATTTTTTTACCTATACCTAGTGAGAAGATACATAAATCATGTACAGATAACTCACCATAGCACTTCTGTCCACGTCAGTGATGGATCCGGCAGAAACTGTAAATTAACAAACATTTACTTTAATAAAACTCCACATACAGCGATAGACCGATTCTTTGAAGCAAGCACCATGCCAAGGACAGTACAAATGTATACTTTGGTATAACCTGAAGGCCTACCGGTGATATAAATCGTAAATTTTGAGCACATGTGTCTACCAGTAGAGACAGATGCCCGAAATTTACCTTCCTTTATGTTCGCGGAAGGCCCTGTGCCTCCGACACTGAAATAAGTATTTATTGAGATCAGTAACACGGATACAGACGTCAGTAAAACTGATCATATAGGTATAGGTAATTTCACCAGAGTCGAGGTGAATGATTACACACACATCCAAATGAAGTACTAATTGCAAAAAATTAATTAATGACTTGCGTCAAAATATTGAAGCAAATCCCTTGAACAAACTTATTGGTCAATCTTACAGTTGCAATTGGGTTTGCTGTCAGTACGAAAAAAGAACACTAACTTCAAATTCCCCGTGTGTTTACATGACATGTTGATGTGTGCGTGACCTCAACTCTTGTGGAACTATCTATACTGTTATCAAAATTTACAATAATAAATACATACGGCTTTCTTACACTCTAAATTCTGCGACAATCACAATGCAATTGTTCAACGAATTTCAGTGTCAGTGATTATAATTATTTGTATAGGTCGATTGCTCCAATCTATTCAAATAATTAATAATATGCTATATTATTTAGTTCAGTAGTACTAAGGTGTACAGGATTTTCAGCATTGATTTTACTAAACACAGATCCATTATCTTTATAAAATAAACATGATGATTTTACTTAAACCTATGGCTTGTTCATAAAGTAGCATGATTTTCTGTAAGCAGTGTATCTATATTTATTTATCGTGTCATGGTGCCTGTGCCGTTGCATTGACCTGCTAACAATTATATGTATAATTAATAAATCTAATTATCAAACATTAATGTGAACTGTATAAAAAAAATCAGTTGAATTAATAAGCTTCTGCGTTTTGAAGCCGGTTAAAAAGCGTTACTATTTAAGTGTTTTACTTAGCTTCAATTACTTGCCAGAAGTCAGAGTTGGGCTAACAGTAAATTGATTACTTCTGTAAATTACATTTGTAAGTGTACTTAGTAATTTAGATTACAAAGTACGCATATAAAAGTAATCGGAATGAGTAATTGGATTACTTTCTGCCCAACTCTGCTAGTAGTAAGTACCTATCAATGAAGAAAAGTGCATTGCATACGTAATTGTTTTCTTACGCTTGGATGATATTTACTATCAGTACTAGTAAATATTGTGATGCGACGTACACAAGTATAGGCATTATATTACAACAAGTTGAATATAATTATACCATTTTAAATAACAGTTTATGTAGGTAGATAATTATAAAATAAAGCAAATAGAATGATGAAGTGAAATCAGAAAAAGTGGACGACCATGTGGCTATATAAGCAAGGGAAGTACTAAGCCACTAATTTAAAATGTTATATAACCTACATTTGGTTTCTTGCGACATAGTTGGCAAATAAGCTGAATCGGTGTTATATTTACATTTAAAGCGCAATACCTACAGAATAGGCGCCATTTTTACCTATACTAACTATATTCTGGCTAACCAACTGGTCAGCAGAATAAGGTAGCAAATAAAAAAATGTAGGTAGAAGTTTTTTTATTTGTCGGCTTTTTCTCCTGACAGGCTGGTTGCCCAGAGTATATAACCCTATCCAAGAAACGTGGAATTTAAAATATCAGTAAGGAAGCAAAAAGGCGGGGGTTCACAAAGTTGATATGCGTCTCGTTCTCGCGCGTGCAAGCGGCCGGCCGTGCGAGCGAAGCGACTACTTACTGCACAAGTCCGTCCGCACTGCGCGCGGGAAACCAAATAACCCCGCTAAGTTATTCTTTTTTCAAATATTGTAATGACAAATCCCTAATTTATTGTCTAACGTAAAATAAACATGAATATAATTTGTAAATATAGACATACTTAGATATAGGTTTGATGTGTTTATGAAATAAAAGATGGCGCGTTGTTTCCATAAAATAATACGAGTAGGTATGGACCAATTCATCCTTACTTGTCTTATGTAGTATAACAACAAGTACACAAATACACAGTTGTATACGACTTTCTAACCTAAAAGGGAAAATTTGCCCTTGTCCTGTCGTAAATTACTATTTTTTTGACTAAACTTTATAGACTGAAAATAAAATAAATAATAACTTTTGACTGAAATACGATCTCGGATGTTTTTGTATGGATAGACATAGCTGGCAGTTTTAGAACATAAACGTGTATTGTTGGATGTTCGAAAGTTGTTTACTCAATAAGACAACTAAGGATCAGAGTTGACTAAAAGGTAATCTGATTACTTTTGTGAATTACATTATATTTGTATATGTACTTTGTAATCTAGATTACAACGTATGCATACTTTGTAATCTAGATTACAAAAGTAATCGAATTACTTTTTGCCCAACTTTAATAAGGATGAATTTAAGTAGTAGAGTGTTTACCAACTTAATGAAATTCACACTACGAGTATTGATAGTCTAAACCTGTTTCTTGTGAGTGTTCTGTGTTTAATTATATACAGTCAACCTATTGGCACCCTACGCCACTCAGGACCTATGTCACAGTGACGCTATAAATCAAATTGTAAGAAACTCCTTACTATGCCTCATTTTGACAAGGTTTTAAAGTGGCCTAGGGTTCCGATTGGCTGAGTGTACTTTTGAGATAGTGCGTTATTTTTGTTGCCTACTTAATCATCTAAAAGGTGTAATTAAGTGTTAGTTACAATATGTCAGAGGCGTACAAGTCTGACCAAGAAAGAAAAAGTGTCACTAGAATGTTTACTAACAAATTGTGAAAAATATGATTAATAATATAATTACTGCTTCATCAGAAAAACTCTAAATATCAGTCAAAAGTTGGCCGTTGGATTTTGCATTAAAAAATACCACAGATGTAATTATAGTGATCACGACCTGCGCATGAAGTAGAGTGTCCAAATTTTTCGTCTAATTCAGGACAGAGTCAGGATTGTTTAAATATTTTGCGTATATTTAAAGTGAAATTAAAAATAATAAGTTCACAGTTACAGGCAAAACGCACAACTGAGTCTGTTCATAAGACATGAGAGCGGTTGGTAGAGGGATGCGTTTATGTTTACCCAACGTCAAACGACGCGTAAGTATATTCGCATGATTAGCCAAGTTGCCAATCGCTAACGCTCAGTAGCGTATTGTAGTTTTCTCTTTCTTATTAGTGCAACAAAAACAGTCAGTAAGCCGTGTAGTGACGGCAGAATACATTTGTCACCACCCCAACTCTTCCCGTGGGAGTCGACTAAGGGATTGAAGTGTCATTAACCATTTATTTATCGAAAATTGATGACGGGCAGCAGTGTCATCATCATCATAGTAGACACACTACTGCGATCGCCAATCCGCTTGCCCAGCGTGGCCATTAAAGGCATTTACTTCCTAATGCGTCCGTACGCATAGGTAATAGGAGAAGCCTTTTCCAGCAGTGGACTAATATAGGCTGATGATCTGTGATGTGACAGTCAGTTGCTTTTGGTTCACGATTGAGCGTTAGCGATTGGCATCTTGACTATGCACCAAGGTCATCATTTGTTACCCCTCCCGCACCGCTCCCATACCTCAAGAACAGGCTTAATTATGCGGTAGTTTTCTGATGAAGCATTAGACTAGAGTTACACGTCCGGGCGCAGGAACTGGCTGGGGTGGGACGCGCCGCTTTCCGGGGAGCGAACTACGCACAAACGCTTGTTAGTAAACACCCCGCGAACCGCACGTATTCGCATTTTACTTATGTCTTTATTCATAAGTCTATCTAACCGCCAGAATATAACCATTTTGATTGAACGTCTATAGATGTAAAGTAACCTATTGGAAGTCTGGAACTGGACTGGAAGTCCTACAAGCGTTAAATAATATACACGTTTTAATTTTGACGTAGATAGGTTCAATACACCTTCCTAAAGATGGATTTCACTTTTATGGGATGCTCTTATTACTCAGTAAAAACCAATATGATCAACCGTGATTAGATTAACAAAACAGGATTTTTGTTCGATTCGATTAAAAAAACAACATACCTACATGAATTTCGTTTCTGCATATATTATAAATTTAATTAGATAATAAAAACGTGAATTATGTACCATCGTTACAGGAAAATGCGAATACGCGCAGTTCGTCTCCAATACAGTTATCAATTATTACAGTAGCCATTCAACTAACACAAATAACAAGATACAAGCAACCCTTTGTCACATAAACTAACGGCAACAACAATATTTAATAATTTCTCAATTCTTCTTTCCGATTTATTCTTTTGTGCAATAAAATATAATTACAAAGTACCATCAAAAATGTGTTTATTTTTACTTCTATCTTGCACTTGTTTAGACACAGCACGCCACGACACTGAAACTACGGCGGTAGTACTCACTGTCTGATTTGCCGCTGGAGAAGTCTGTGCTATGCGTCTTGTCTCCCATGCCGCTGAATGTGAAGTCTCCCTATATCATCACAAAACATCATGTCAGTATGTAGAATAATACTCATATCTATGTATCTATTTATTATAGTAGTATATAATAATTACTATAAACATAACAGAATTTCTTTAATAACATTTTCATGTATTGACGAGACAACAATTTATAAATTAGCGATGAACAACAATCTGCGTATATATTGGAGCTGGAACTATGTATAACTACAGTGGACTATTTTTATACATTTCGCACATTTCGACACCCTTTACATTTTACATACCCACCAACTTTTAAAACGTAAAGTAAGTACGTAGCATTTCCTTACTGTGGCTCAGCAATAGCTATTTTCTTCTTGAATAAGTCAAAAATCAATCTCTCTACGTCAAAGATAATCATAACAATTACCTGTAGGATCTCAATCTTCCATCTAGTACTGGATAGTGTGGATACATGTCATATCAGCTCTACTTTACTTTCGACTTTACCTTTTAAGTATGCGTAATCCCATTCGTCAGTTGAAAATAAAAAAATGTGAACAAACCTAAAAACCTGCATTTTTTAAAATCATGCACTTTTCGAACACAGTCTTGGTTTTATCACTAACTTAAAACGTTAATACTGAAGTTCACATACATTAATATGCATACATACATAGTAAAAGATATTGATATTTATTAGTATAAGTAAATATATCTGCGAACATGTTTCACGATATATGTCAAAGACATCAAGTGCTATGTAAATTCAGCCATATTTGTTTTTTTTTTTGTTTTCACTGACGAATGGTATACATTAATTTAAAGAACTACTTAGTTGTTTAAGCCTTCATCCAGTCACATAGTAATACTCACTCCAGTGCTCGAGGAGAATGTATGCGAGCGCGCGGCGAGCCCGTAGCCGGGCCGCGGCGCCTGACGCAGCGACGACACCACTGAAATACCACGCGTCAGCACTGGCCTACCCTACCCACACTACAGCCCTACCTAGCCTACGGGACTGTCCTACTAAATCTTCGATCATGGTCACCCTACTTCGTGTACGATTGTTTCCTCGATTTTCATATGTTTTTGGTATCTGGGTTATGAGTAGTTTATATATATATTTATGAATTATGATTCATCGAGAGAACAACCGTCTTTTTTACTAGCCTAGCTTACACTAGCTTACATTACGTAAATAACATAGATACTCCTGAATTATAACTTTAATCAAACATCAAGTTCATAGAAATTACAAAATTATGTTAATTGTTCATCAGGATTCATTTACGTTACATGTGACAACGCTAATTTACTGTAAATTATGTCGATATTAAGTTAAAATTCAAAAGTATCAATAACAAGAAGGAAGCTGGATTAAGTCATAAAAAGCTATTAATCAATATTCTAATAACTTAGCTTCTCCAACTTCCATCTTTTAAAAGCTTTTCAATACTTACTTTCGGTGCTAGTGCGCAGTAGTAGTATCATACTGGTATACTAACCCTGAGTGTAGCAAGGGCCACGTATACATATATATAAGTGGTACTTAGTGACGGACACTTAGGACAAGCAATAGTGATGTACGTTTCAATCTTAGTAATCAGCAGATTTGTGCAAAAAGTAATTTGATTACTTCTGTAAATTACATTTGTAATCTATGTAGATTACAAAGTACACATACAAATGTAATCGGAAGGAGTAATCGGATTACTTTTTGTCCTACTCTGGTACTAAGATTGTTGAGTGAAATTTCCTTTCAATGGTTCGATTGCCATACTAACAACAATTGTGGTATATTTAACTACATTAAAATAATAGCTATTTACTTTTGAATGGTCATTTGCTATAAATGAGTAAAAATACTGTATACTTACTACAGAAATATTTTAAAGACAAACGGGTCTTAATCGCGTAAACTTACGTTTAATTATATCCTGACGTTTCGGGCATGAGTCTGCCTGCGACCACGGGTGTAACGTCATGCCCGAAACGTCAGGATATTACTTAAACGTAAGTTTACGCGATTAAGACCCGTTTGTCTTTAAAATATGAGTGATAATCGTGAAAGTTTAAATCAATATACTACAGAAATCTCGAAAAAACGTTATTTCAGAATTAAATACGCTTTTTACGTGTTT
>JALPQI010019407.1:0-22044 GCA_025490895.1 Thaumatotibia leucotreta
TAATTGTTTATCTTACAGTCATGTAGTGGCCCCAACCATTCCCGTGGGTGTCGTAATAGTCGACTAAGGGACTGAAATATAACTGACCATTTGGTTATTGAACATTGATGAATTGATGATGGGCAGCAGCGTCATCAAAGTGGACACACTACTTCGATCACCAATTCGCTTGCCCAGCGTGGCAATAATGGGCATGTATTCGTAACTCCTACCTCATGCGTTCACACGCATAGCCAATAAGTAGGCAAGAGAGTCTAGCAGAGATCGTCCAGCAGTGGACAGTATAGCTGATGATGATGATGATGGTCAAGAAGTACTCTAATTAAAGTAGTTTTGATTGCTGCCGTCAGATATGCAATTAGAAAACGACCTGAATAACTAAGGATAAAATGAGAATATTTTAACAGATAAAGTTGCTGAATAATGAATTCAGATTCAACTTAAGAGGTTTTTTTTTTAATAATGTACTCACTTCGCATATTACGATTCTTATTTTCTGGCTATGTACATTTTACAGTGTGATTTTATTATGAACGATTTAGCTGAAAGGATGTCTATTAAAAGTAAATATAACTAAAAATAACAGATATCGTATGCCGTGCAGTGTATGTTTATGCTACTGATACATATATCAATACAATAATAAAGGTTTTGAAGGATTGATTATGTATATTCATAATAATACGTTTTATTTTTTATTTTATTTGGAGATCCAATAGCTGTTACATAGACATTAGACATAAAGTAAAAACAAGGAGCATTATAGGAACCCACAGATTTTTTTTGACATTTTTAGTTTCTTGGGAAGGTTTGCAATTATTACAATAAAGTTAAATGTGAAGGATAAAAATAGAAACTAAACTAGGCCAAGGACTCGAATCGATCGGATAAACCGCAAGTTTTACCTTAACTTACATTACTATTATTTCATACCTGTCCGGTTTTGTCTAGAGAGGTGAATACATACCAGGCAATATGCGTATGTCAAAATCAATGACGAGGGTTAAACACAATGTAGCGTTAGTGATTACAATGGGCTTATACGTAAAGGTTGCATGATATGCCAGTATAAATGTAGCTTAAGAAAATATTTTGTGAGGAGCGTAAGCGTGTGGTAGGTAATGTGATCACCGCTTTTGTGTAAAGTAGGATAAGACCGGGAGAGCAAGCGGAGGTAAATTTTATCCTCGTGTCATAATTTCTTTTTACATGACGAAATAATTTTCCTTTTCTGCGGGTGGAATCCAGCGCGTACTAAAACAAGAAAGTAAAAAATGGTAGAAAGTGTGTTGTCGTGTTGTTTAAGTGCTTTATGTTGTTTAGATTTCGCATGTAAAATATTTAATGATTATTATGATTCAGCTACGGCAAATAGGTAGAACAACCAGATTTAACGTTGAAAATACGGGTATATACCTATATAAATTGCATGAAAATAGTGGTCTCAAACTTGCAATGAATTATTGAACCTCGAAATACCATGTCGTCGGTTTGATGACTGAACATGATTAATTGATTCGGTATGTAATGGAATTGTATACTACTTTACAGTACTCCTAAAAAGCTAAGTACTATAAGTCCTTCCTTGACAAGTCACATTGAAATAATATTTTGGCATTTAATCGTATAAAAAAAGTTAAAACTAATTGTTGGGTAAAACATTACCTCAAAAAAAAGATAGCAACAAATGACGCGCAAGTTGAAAAAAAAGTAATATTGTAAGTAGGTTCGTCAGTTTCTTGTACTATTCTTGCACTTGCAATGAACTTTTTTTCTTATTATTTTCTTGTAAGTGTAAGAAAAACACTATACCTACCTACCTGGAAACCAAAAATAAAATAGGCTTTGTATGTCTACCCTAAGCGGCCAACGAAGTTTGATTTCTCGGTGTCTGCAATAATGTACAACATTATACTAAAAATGTTAGGGGATTGGATTGTAACAGTTTCGTGTAATGAAAAATAATGTTTATAATATTAATAAATCAAAAACCATGTCCCCTTTTTTTCCTAGCTTACAGTCACAGTGTGTGTGGGCGTGAGTGTGTGCGTGTGAGAGAGAGTTTGATTACCTACTTCTATGGACTAACATGTAATAGAAATACACTCGCGGTCAGTGAATACGGGTCAGGTGGATTTTTTCATAGAAAATCCTGGAAACATGCTAATTACAAATATTTATAATATAAGTGGAACCGTTTTTAACATCAGATTGTATTGGAATTTCCCTGAAGTTTTCACTCGATCCGAAAATCACGAAATTTTATCGTCAGATGACGCTATAAATATAAAAATAGCAACTCGTGATTAAAAAATTCGTATTATCATACATTATCGGTGGTTTTATTAAACGGTCTACATTTTTGTCTCTACATACCGAGCAAACGACAATTTCAAAGTATTGTTGAATTTATTTATAAATTTAGGGAAATTCCAATACAACCTGATTTAAAAATAGATTTTACCTACACTGTAAACATTTTGAAAAAATATTTGAAATCTGCTTGTTTGCATTATTTTTTATGAAAAAAACCACCCGTATTCATTGACCGAGTGTGTAAGTCAATTGGCAAAGGACTCCGGACCACCATAACCACGATAGTCAAGCAAAAGCCAATAGAAAAATAAACAGACTATGAAGCGTCAATTAGCAAATTTGCCTGCTCGGGTATCGCTTTTGACCGGGAATTTCAGTTTGCAGTTCATTGGGTGGGTAGCGGCCAAAACATAACGGTCGGTTGCGTTGCATTTGCAGGTCAAAAGATCATCGTACAGACAAGAACAACTCATGTATTAATTTAATTTACTGAAGAACTAATATTGTTGGACTTCACGGCTTCTCAAATTCTTTTGCAGGTTCACGAAAAGTGCTCATTTAAAATAAAGTGATAAACCACTGTCGCTTTTGGGGCTACGTCCTAACATGCAAGGTAAAAAAGACCCATAAACTATTCTTATATCTGCATCCATTAAATTCCTAGCTAAATACATTCCATCTTACTCGAAATCATTTCATCATTAGAGTGTAAGTAAATACAATGAAATAGACACAAGTAACATGTTATAACGTAATTACGTATAACAATTACAAAAAATTATATTGCAGCAGTTTATCGATGATCAACCATACCTTTCTTAACAATAGTGTTGGTTCTGTAACAGTCTTTCAATAGTTTCTGCAAACTCGGGCCGATTATTGTTGCCGCTCGTGACATAATTTAGTTTTCGCGTTAGTTATTTAGTTGAGTTGAGTAAATACGCCTGAGTTTCGCTCGTTATCGACTATCAGTTCGGTTGTCTGGTTCCTGTTGTCTTGCATGAACTTAGTTCGATAGACTAGTTTATGCGGCGCGAAGGCAACTTAAAGCGGTGAATTTCCGCGACTGGATCGCGATAGTACACGTTCCAGGTGGTATTTTCAAAACTGATACTAAACGTGCTTTGTGAATAAAAATCTAGTTCAGCAAAAGGTGAACCAAAGTAGATACTTTCAATTTTATGCCGTGAGAGAAGACGCAAAAGTTAAATTAAAGAAATTAATAAATGCGTTAGGGTCACAAATGATTTAATATAGTGGTAAATCACATTTTTGGGATAGAGGACAGGGTAGGAGGTGTTATAATTATGCTTTATTATACTCTATTTCAAATACCATGGCCCGATGCCACTTCTAAGTTTTATGTGGCATCGGGCCATGGTGTTTGAAATAGAGTATACCAGTGTCTAACGCACTGTAAATAGTTGTGTTATTATTGTGGAAATGAAGGATTTGTTCAAGTGCGAATCGAACTTCGAGTTCCATTATGTCAATTAAGAGGACTATTATAAAGTGATTAAATACAAATTTTATTAAGTGATTAGGTAATTATCAATTTTCCCACAATTTCGTGTCTAGTACGGGCCTATATTGGAGAAACATTAAACACAAATGATTAAAGAAAATCTCATTGTGATATATTTAACAGTGTAAGACCCTCTCGAGAGATCAATAGCGCTGGGAAGAAAGCCTATTTGTACAGTTAATTACGCTTGCCAAAGAAAGAAGATTAAAAAAAAACCTGATCGCGTTTCTAAGCAGCCAATGATTGAATGATTATGTTATAGGCGAAATTTTCCTTTGTTAAAGAAAACTTTTGTCGCATAGTACGAAGAAATAGAAAACGATTGAAATGAATTTAGATAAGGTCAAAGTAAATAAAGAATATAAAAACCTGAATGGACATTTCTCATCTAGTTTCGTGAGTTGTGACAACCCATGTACAGAAAGTTAATGTTACCTAAACTTAATTTTCTATATTTTTATACCACGTGTAAATCTATTATCGGCGATAAATTAAGCCAGGCATGAGATTCATTAGCTATTTTTCTTATTTTGATGGAGGTAGATCAATCACCACCACCATCACCATTGTCTGTCACCCGTACAACGCAAAGCCTGTAAAGTATTTGTAACGTCAGGATGTAGTTAGGTACATTTAATTAATATACGCGATATTAATCCGTTTAAATAGTTTTATTTCATGAGTAATCATCGCGATAACCGGGGAAAATATTTCGTTTTTATTATATTGATTTCAATATATAATAATAGGACTTTGCCCAACAGTGAGACACAAAACAGGGTAACTAACTAAATAAATAATAGAATGTCGCTCAGCACGGCAAACACTTGAACCTATATAAATGTGACAAAAATAAATAGCGGTTATTTTCCGAAAAGCGTGGTAGCAGCTATTAAATATCCAATTTTCATATTTCATAATTACGTAGGTAATTCTAAAGATCAAATCGGCAAGTTCTAATATTACGCCAAAGTAGGGTCATTCCCTCGCGGTTGGAATCCAATGCGAACTCCAAGCCGAGAATTAACTTAATTTTCTTAACGGTAATAACCTGCTCCGGCATATCAAAGGTACAAAATTAATCTTAGCTCACGCGTAAACATCTGTATAAATTGTAGGGGAGACCGGGGCAAGACGGGATAGTTAAGAAAAAAATCGACTGTTTATGGAAATTATAATGTTTATTAAAAATGTCTTACAACAAAAGCAACACTTATAGTTTTAACTAACATATGTTTTATCTTTTATGGCACTAAATCACTTATTTTTTATGCAATTAGGAACTGGTTGTTACATGTAAAAAATCCCGTTTTGCCCCATCGTTGGGGCAAAATGGGAAACGCTATTAGGCAAAACGAGCACACCTTTAATAGGGTTGGCAACCTTTACAAATATGTGCCTCTTCATCATCATCGTCTACACTTATGGGCCCAGCCATAACACACTGCAAATAACCCATCCTTCAGTGGACTGTGAATATAAGTACCCACAATATATGCAAGTACATACGTCTTCAGATGAATTTACATCCGTGCCACTTTTTTTTGTTTGTTGGTCTGTCTTACGCTATAAACAAATATAAAACAGTTTTATAACCAAATTAGAAATTATCAATATACTATCTACTCATATGGGGCAAAACGGGATAGTATCCCATTTTACCCCAACCATTTTGCCCCAACGGACAGATTTTACAAAAATATCAACAGTTCTAACCTACAAAATAATTGTTCGTAAAAGTAACCTAAATTCGTCAGTTTTACACTGATGCAACATGTATATAGTAAGGAACAACAATAGCACTGATATCTACTTTTATGCCCATCGATCAAAACCAAAGAACTTCTTAACAAATCACCAAAAATCAGTTCTTTCTTGCTGTGCGACAAAAACAGGTAGTAACACGCACCCGCCGCTTTGACTCGTGTGAGGCGACGGAAGTTGGCGTGAATGGCGCTGTGTCGCGCTCTATCGCGCGCACCAGTTACGCACACAATTACATTTCCCGTTCTGCCCCGAGCTTCGTTTTGCCCCGGTCTCCCCTACCTAACAAATTTTGCCGTTACTCATCTTTTGATCGTAATGAACTTTTGTCACTGCCATTGGTTTTCGTAATGTGATAACGATGTAAGTAAATACATAAATGGCAATGGCATAAGGTGAAAAACTACATATAAAAGTTCACATTTTTGCCCTTGAATTACATTTACATTATAGTACAGAGTCATAGTCAGTCGTTTTTGTCAACCTCCGTAGCCTAGTTGGTAGTAGCTCTGCCGACGACTAGGATATCAATTTTATTTTTATTGTTTTATCAACGCACCTTGTCCGACCTTGTAGTGTTCACCTACGCGTACATACATACACTATTTTTTTATTTATTAAATACCTAAGCATAAAAGTTTAAGATTTAAGGTAGGTTTAAGATTATAAGTTTACATGGCTGGACATTATTAGTAGGTATGGTTTGAAACGGTCTATTTATCGTGTAAATTCAAAGTAGAACCATGTAGGTGAACACCCATTTTAATTTATATTAACAATTAAAATAAAAACCTAAAATAAGTTATTTTATTTTTACCATAGAAAAAACATTGAAGAGATTTGTGTGTTGATAAGGAGTAGAAACTGTACAAAATCACTCTTTAAATAGATCATGTTATTAATTATTGTAATATTGTATGCAATAAAAAAAACTCCTTAAAATAACCTTTCCCTTTTGGCTTGTGACAAAGAGGTAATTAAGCTCATTGACACTTCAGAAATAAAAGACACTTAATAAAATTTATTCGACATAAGACATTGAATGTCATTATCGTCATTTCATTGCATATGACAGCGATAAATAGTGCATTACATCAGAGGCCGGAAGTGACGATTTCCGGCCAAGTTGGTATATACTAGCTGATGGATAGGTAACGAGGCCGGGAATCCGTTTTCACGCCGAGGCATGTATAGTGCTTTTCTCAAACATATAATGAAGTACAAACAATGACAATGTTGTCGAAATTTAAAAAAAAATACTTTGCAGGCCTAGGCCTGAAAAGTGATATGAAATTTCATTTTCGTCCCAGTGAGGTACTGCGCCCTTAAAGCGATACTTTCGAGTCTATTTTAAGGAACGTAAATTAGACAATAAATATTATTGCATGTTTGAGTAAAATATAAAAATTGTGTCTATGTAGGTAGTTATTATTTCATCTTAAACCGGTTTGAAACGGACGTGGTTGATATATAAACTTACTGGATCTCAGGTAACATAAAATAAATATAGCCATTGAATTTATTATAAAAGATCAAATGCTTGTAATTGGCGGAAAGGTCAAATATGATAAGATATTAATGAGCGAATCAAATTATAGATTTGAGCAAACCGTTCAGTAAACTCATTATTTCTGTGTTCGTAAATAAATATTTGTCAGGCTCCGTAGCCTAGTTGGTAGTGACCCTGCCTACGAAGCTGGAGGTTCCAAATTCTAATCCCGCCGAGGGCATTATTTGGGTATTTGGGCATTTTTATTTTTAGGGACACAATGGCCTGTGATTATAAAACCTTAACTTTAGTTCGATTTATTACGACAGTTAAGTACGATATCTTTAAGAATCTAAACTTTATCGGCGTCACAATATGAAACCTCATATTGCTTATAAAATTAACTAGTACGGTCAAATCGTACATAATTTTACCCTAAACTCGCAAATCAAGTAGTATCGCTGCATTTTTGGTATGTTGTTTAGACACCATAGGACAGTATAAAACCATATTTTGCAAGCAAAAAAAAGTTGTGCTAGCTGGGTACGTATAGTACGTGAAAAACTGCGAAATTTACGGCCATTTTTTTGTTTCTGATTTTTATTTTAAAAACCTTACGTTTTTTGATATCATATGTAAATAAACGTTTAAAGACTAATAAATTTCCAACAAGTTGAGCTAACATGTATTACCGTAGGTCTTATAGTTTCAGAGATTATAGACTTTAAAAAGTACCCCTTTTTGTAAACTAGATAAAATTTTGTGTTTTGCTTACGTTTTCGGCTTAATATTACCTCACCTAATTATGCTACGAAAAACATGCAATAATGACCTTATAGCGCACTTAATATTCATTAATTAAAGGGTAAAATAAGGTCAGTGAACTTTGCAGTTGAAAGTATAAACCCGAAATTCCAAAGGCAGGAGGCCCGCTATCTAAGTTTTTCATACTAATCGCAAGTCGAGTTGCAAAGCTGCAATTTTGGTATATTATAAAGGCCTTATAGATATATACGAAAATGCATATTAAAAGAAAAACAAAAAAATAATTTGGGCATAGGACGTAAAAAACGGAAAAAAAATCGCACTTTTTTTAGTTTTTGACGTTTAACTAAAAATCTATTATCTTTTTGATACTGATTGCTATAAAACTAAGAAAGAACATTAAATTTGAAAGGATTTGAGCTACGTTGCATCACCGTAAGTTATATATATTTTGAGATACGCCATTTCATAAAGTGCCCTTTTATCAAAACATAAACAAATTTTAGGTTACGTTAAAGCTATTCACTAAATATTGGCAAAACATTCGCGCTAAGAAAAAAAAGTAATTGTAGATAATAACTACATTAAATTTGGAACAAATTGAGCCGATAACAATTACTGTAAGTCTTATAGTTGGGGGTATACGAGGCTTCAAAACATGCATTTATTTTCTTAACTTAATGAAGGGCACATTTTGAAATGTCGTATCTCTAAATCTATATAATTTAGGGTAATGCAAGGTAGCTCAAATCCTTTCAAATTTAATATTCTTTCATAGTTTTATAGCAATTATTATCAAAAAGTTATAGTTTTTTAGGTAAACGTCAAAAACTAAAAAATGTCCGATTTTTTTTTCAGTTTTTTACGTCCTATACCTAAATCCTTTTTTTTCTTGTAATATGCATTTTCGTACATCCCTATAGAGCCTATATAATATACAAAAATTGTAGCTTTGCAACACGACTTGCCATTTGTATGAAACTTAGATAGCGGACCTCCTGCTTTTTGAATTTGACGTTTTTAGTTTCAATTACAAAGTTTACTGACCTGATTTTACCCTTAAATGAAAGAATATTAATTGCGCTATAAGATAATTATTTCATGTTTTTCGTAGCATAATTAGGTAAGGCGATATTAAACCAAAAACGTTAGCAAAACTCAACATTTTATCTAGTTTACAAAACAGGGTACTATTTGAAGTCTCGAATCTCTGAAACTATAAGACCTACGGTAATGCATGTTATCTCATCTTGTTACTCACATTTTTTTAATATCTCATGGAAACATTCTCAATTAGAACTTAGAAACTCTTAAATTCTCATGAAAATTCTCGGAAATTTCCGAGGATTTTCCCGCAATTTTGAGAATGTTTTTATTGTATGTATGTAGGTTATATGTATGTATATAAATATTTGTAATATTTTTTACAATGTGATAAATATATATATATATTATTATAGTGAGCCATGTGTTTGTTGTTAATATTATTTCAGTTTACTCGTACTTGTTACATACCCAAGATAGCACCGCCCACACCTTCTCTGCTTTGCCTTAAGGTTGACTGGTAGAGAATGCCCTTGGCATTAAGTTCGCCTTTTGTACTTTAAGATTTTCGTTTGTGCAATAAAGTTTAAATAAATAAATAAATGTTCTGCAACTTGTACATTGCTAGGTACTAGGGATGTTCACGCTGAGCATGCAACTTTCACTATGGAGATGGGGCCTTAATTGATTTTTAAGTATCAATGAAGTCTTAATTACGAGATTTTTTTCGCATTTTCTTTGTTATCTCCATGGTGAAAGTTACCCAGCGTGACCATCATTGTACCCTGTTCACTCTTGCTCCACGACCACCCAGATGTCACCCTGTATACTTGACGTATTTATGAGACCAGTAAATAATTTTATTTAACGGATTTGCTCATATTTTTGATGCTATATTTGAGGATCTAATAAGAATTGTTTTAGCGTTTTACCCCCTTTTTCATAAACGTCTGCTAACTTAACAAGCCGCTAATCATGGTTTGCCCCTTTTGCTCTTAAGGACACATTGTTAAGACCGAAAGGGACAAACAATTATTAGCGACTTGTTAAGTTAGCAGACGTTTATGAATAAGGGGTTAGCATATTACAGAAGATAATTTCAATTCGGATGGAATGAGTGTATTTTTTTTTAGCTTTTGTTTTTTGTGTTTTAATAATGCACCTTAATTTACGGGCTGTTTAGCGATTTTTGGAGTAAGAAATAAATGTTATAGGCTTTTTATTATCAAAGTGGTATGTCAGTAGTGTGTTTGTGTTGAAAAATGAATCATCTAAGGAATAAGTGGAACAAATACATGTTAACCTGGGTGAATATCTGAGCGTTTAAACCGCTTAATTTTGGTGGCATTGTTTTTGCCGAAGTGTCTAAACGTCTCAATGTTATACTTCGTCATTTGTATAACGTACCGTGCTTCCTTCAAATGACAAAGTCGCATATAATAAAGAATAGAAACTTTGGCAAAAATAATGCCACCAAAATTAGGCGGTTGAAACGCTCAGATATTCACCTCTCTAATCAATTCAAGAAAAAATGCCTAAGCTTAGCAAAAAAAAATAGTCTGTACATAATATATTTCATAAAAAGTAATGCCAATTTAAACTTGATTATATGCCTAAATTCTGTTTTGGAAAATTAATTAGGAGGTATTAAAACTAATAAATCTAGTTATTTAGCAAAACAAGCTCCCTTGTAATCGTATTTACGATTAAGATACGAGTATGTACGATTAAATATCAATAATAAGGATACTAAAATGGCAGGTATCCGGACCTCTTTTCTATAGCTCCATCTCTTATCATCTAACCTTCATCATCAGAGCACATTAGTATTTTCCTTTAATTTTCAATAGTCTCCATCCATGCTTCTGCTGGAACTCATTCATAGATATCTATTGTTGGTACTCGTGAATGGGTTGCAGCAGACGTACAACACAGCAAATTTCTCCAACGGAACTACGTGTTGGATCTATATACCCGCGCAAGCTCATCAAAAATCCGGTACGGATTTCCCCGTAAATCAAGCCGGATAGTAAATAATAATACCTATAATATTTTAATACAATTTTTTAGCAGTAGTTCATAGTATACCTCAACTATAGCAATTTACATGCGTTATTTCATTATAAACGTTTTTTTCTTTGAAATCGTTACCAGACTCGTAATAGCAGAACTGCCTACCTGGGCGAGTGAACTTTACTCGTTGATTTTAAAACACGGGTATTCCTATAAAATACCAAGGTAGAACAATTGCCTGCCCTCTATAATCCCAACTAAACAAAATATTCTACAAATGGTCAGACCGCTCGAGATTGTATGATAGATGACATCGGCGACTCAGTTTTTGTCATGTCTCTTTTTGTACCACAATGGTTACAAGATAACCCGACATTACTCCGCCCGACATCAAGAAGATACCGTAGCCTATGGACGCCTGCAACTCCAGGGGCTTTCTTCTTTAAAAATGTATTAACACCTTTTTTGAAGAATCCCATAGTTGTATTCCGTTGAGAAATCCTCACTATGAGGATATTCGACAGCAGAAGGACACCGGAGACGTGAAGGAGGAAATTAAACAGAATAGTGCTTAACACAAAGTGTATGTCTTTGGCAGTGTCTGTTTTTAATCGCCATTTCTTTAATTTTTAATGTTTTAATTTTAGTTACAAGTATGAGACAAGACAGATCATACAAATTAGTATAAAGTTAAAACGGATTTTAATTCAAAAATAAAGTGACTGGTAATAATATTTGTAGCTATTTCGATACAAAAATGAGAGACGGTCTACTAGGTCTCTTATTGTAAAGAAGTTATGAAAATCCCTTTAAAGGAGATATAACATTCAACATTGTCACTGTGTTACCAGAATGATGTAAAGCAAATTGCTTATTTGAGTCGTAACAACCCACATCGTTGTGTTCCTGCTTGCGAAACAATAAGGGTTAGACTCCCATTTTGTTTATACTACAAACTTTTTCGAACAAATTCGGAATAAAGAGGCAAATTAATTTTTCATGTCAAAAAAATGAGCCAGCCGTTTCAAGCTTCATTAAAAATTTTTGGCCACAACTCGATGCCGCTGGAATTAACTTTTCTCATTTCTCATTTCCGTAATGACTCCTAATTGAAGAAAAGATAAAAGTGGTTTAGCGCGACTAAGCTAGATGGAGCGATAGAACTGAACTGTGGTGCAGTTTGGATTTGCAAATTACTTTTGTATCTATTTGAACTCAAACTAGTTTGTATCTGAACTATATTGATGACAAAATAATGTTAATAGTTCACTAGCCGATGCTCGTGAGTTTGTTCACACAATAGTTATAAATTGTAGCCTATTTGTGATCCTGATGTATAAATAAATATCTTGGGACATCTTACACAAATCGACCGATTTGAATGGTAATCGCAATTAAGGTTTATGATACGGGTACCAAACGATGATATGTAAACTCGTAATAGATAGATACATACTTAAAAACATAGAAAGCCACGACCAATAATAAGCTATATTATCGTAAAGTTTCGTTAAAATTGATTGACTAACCATAAACCATTCATTAGTTTTTACGTGAAAGAGTAATAAATTTCTATGCTTTTAAACTTTTGCGTTTATAATATTAGTAGGTAGGATTAAGTTGAGCTTTTTGCCATTTTTGTGAAGTACCCTGATTTTTTTATTATAGTCATTTCACACGTACAACTTAAAAAGCCGTGAAATTTGAGATATTCGTAAGATATCCAAAGTTTTAATTCACTGGGGCATAATTACTTTGAAACAAAGCTAATTTAATAAAAAATGCATTTTTATACAGGTGCTTTTGAATAAATACTTAATACGAGTACCTAATATATTTTTAGGGTTCCGTAGTAAACTAGAAACCCTTATAGTTTCGCCATATCCATCTGTCTGTGTCCGCAGCATAGCTCAGTGGGCGTTAGTACCTACTACAAATTTGCAATTTGGTACATATTAATCACGCCGACAAATTGGTAGAATAAGATATAGAAAATTTTTTTTTTCGTGTACTCTAGTCGTAAAGAGGGGGATTTTTTATTTCGCTGTAATAGGTACTATATATAGTATGGGGCATATCGTTCAATAACTCTTAAAAAAAGGGTCTCAGAAGAACGGTTTTTCAAAGGCATTATTGTCGGAGATAACTGCTTTAGAATAAAAAAAACTTCGTCTTAATTTTGAAGCGTAGGTCCAAATAATAATAAAATTTAATCAATAATAGTGGGCTTATAGAATAATTTAAAATAAAACTTTTTCCAACATAATCGGTCTAGCCGTTTTTGATGACTACGGAAACTTACACTGAGCATAGCCCGACATGCTCATGGTCGGTTTTAAGTATTTTTCCAGAAGACCTTTAAAAATTATGCTGCATTTGAATAAATTACTATTAGCGTTTGTTTTTGTTTATTAATAGAATGAATAGTTATATTATTTTAATTCGGTACATGTTTTTTAAAACCACAATATTTAATAATTTTACTCAAATCCTGGTAAAGACTTGTATTTTCATGCCAAAGTGTATCTGTCCTTCAACGAGTTTCTGAAATCGTTATTCGTAAAAATTTACTAGGCTAATTGGAAAAATGTAAAGCTGTGAATGAATATATATACATCTTTATCTACCTACATGTATCTACTTGCTACATTCATTATTATGTATTACCTCAACGTCGTCGAGCTTCAACTCGAAGAGAATTTTATACAATTATATAAGATCGTCTTGTAAACTTTTGCTGTAAGATTTGGTATAAAGTAAGCATCACGTCCCAGTGAGTGATATCACGTCTACGGCTCATCAGTGGGTGCACGTGACGACTTAGCACAAACAGATTTCGCAACATGACCAATCTACTGAGATCTCCGCGGGTTCACTGCCCCCCTCTTTTTCTCCCCGGGGATAAGGTGAAAGGAGAGGACTGAGGGCTGTTATTATAATGGTGATGTTATACGCAAAAGAGCGGGCTGCTCCGGTGGCGCTACAAAGTTTTCTTTCTCCCAACTTTATTAGCCCATTAAGAGATCCCATGACTCGCAATTGTGCTTTTTTGTACTTTTTTGATGTCTGTATTACGAACATTTTTAGCGCCTAGAGAAAGATTTAATACAACATCTGTATACTACTGACACATTTTGTTTATATGCTGGCAATAGGAAGCTAGTGGAAATTATCAGCGTCTAATTAAATTGAGAGTCGATTCGATGGATCGTTTTACAATCTATGTACATGGAATATGTTACAGTACCCTGCTGCTTGTGGAAAAACGCTAATTACCTAAAAATTGTTTTGGAAATTATGCCTTCATCATCATCATCATATAAGCCGAAAGACGTCCACTGCTGAACATAGGCCTCCCCAAAGATTGCCACAATGACCGGTCCTGCGCCACCCGCATCCAGCGGTCTCCTGCGACTCCATGCAACAAAATTATGCCTTGCCTATAAGTAATTCTTATACACGATTAAGAAAATTAGCAACTTACAAGACTTCATTAAACTCAAGAGCGGTTTTGACTCTAGATTAATTCAAAATTCTCCGAACAGACATACCGGATAAATAGAAAAATTTAATCATATTTTGTAGGCAGTAAGAGTGAACAGCTTGAGGGTTTCAATTTCATGATTTTATTATGTTTTTATCTCAAGGGGCGTAGTTACCTTATAATATTCAAAGTTCGCGAACAAGCTAAGGGAATTGAAATAAAAGAAGTCTGGTGTCGTCCCCCGCGGCACGAGTTTATTACAGAGGTGATGCATTCCAGTCGGCTTCCCCTGTTTACTTTAATGTTGCCAACCGCCAACTTTCCTACGGATTTCGTAAATGAGATTTCACACATCGTATTTGGTTTGAATAAACTTAGCCAAGTTCCTTGTGTTTTGAACCGAAAGTTACGAATCCAACTTTGTGAATGGCGCAATGTTTGCTCTATTTATTTTATAAATATTGGATGTCATGTACCAAAGAAAAAACGACCAAGATCACCAACGTCCGAGGGGGTCCCCACCTCTTTATATAATATTTTTAAGTAGTGTGACTACTGGGGAAAAAATAAAAAGCACAAATCAAAATATTTAGTCAATGGCGACTGTGACAATTGTGCCCTTAATGTACATGTACAGTGAATTATTCTACAATTGAGAGACTACGGCATTTAATTATGAAATTGTAACTACTTATCAACAAAAATGTTTTAGAGAGGTCGTACACCTGTAAGTTCTTACGTAAGTTGTAGGGATGAAACTATACTAAGGAACGAGAGGTGCATATCACTATCCCATTTCTTAGTATAGCTCCGTCCCTACAACTTACGTAAGAACACACAGGTGTACGAACTCTCTAAAACATTTTTGTTGATAAGTAGTTACAATTTCATAATTAAATGCCGTAGTCTCTCAATTGTAGAATAATTCACTGTACATGTACATTAAGGGCACAATTGTGTGTGTAATAAATACATCTCGTCTGTGGTAAATAAGCAAATCCTAGGATTCTTGAAGTCATTGAATGTTTCATTTTAAATTACGATATAACTACTCGTATTTCTCTTGAAATTAAAGACACTGTAATATTTACGTGTTCAAAAATACTTAAGATTATTTTGGTATATTGATAATAATACTAAATCTATATTCGTTTTAGAACAAAGCAACTATTAACATTTTCTTTAAATGGTTTAGGTCGATTTACAATGTTTTTATTAATTTACACAACCATTAACATTAAGACCCGTATTTATTTCCCGTTCGGACAGTAAGAAGTAACAAGTGCAAAGGAAAGGTTTAGGTTTGTATGCGTCATTAGTGAGCTTCCGGTGCCTAATTGCGTCGATGGCGCCTCGGCCGGAACTCAAAAGATTGCGTTCAAATAGCAAAACGTTTTCGCTCCGTTTCGCCAACGGACAAGCCCGTTCATTCACATTCATTCCCAATCGAATCCTATGATTAGACGTCTCTATCTCTTTCATACCAATTGAAAAACTTCGCTTTCGTAAAGGATAGCTCTATTCGTATTAGCGCCGGCCAAATGAGATTTAAGCCTAGATATCGATTTGAAAAGATGTATTGGTTTTCAGTATCCTTTGTGAGTAACGACTGCTCATTTGAATTCGGTTCGATTGATTCGGATTTACACAGACGAAAAAATCAGTAGGTAAATTGTTAACATTGCTTTTTAAATTTTGCAAGTCAATTTTGTTTGGCAGAGTTCTTTGTGTTATAAAGCTGTTCACATGACTACGTTTCGATTGCCAATTACGATGAAAAATGTTTTATACCAACCCAAAAGTTGTACAATTGTTAATAAACTAAATTCTTTTTTAGATACTTTAAAAATGCATGAAAAGGGTAACTGAGTTTTGTTTTTCATTCATCATGGCTAAAACAAAATCATGGCTTCTACCCTCCTCAATGAGGCCGGTAAATTGTTTCAAGAGTTTTTTCTACTTTCTGTTGGTGTCCAGTAACAATGTGAATGACGTCGGGTTCAGAGGGAACGTGGCAATGATTGATGACGATATTAATTAATACGCCACTTTCCTCTTCGCCCCTTCAAAGTTACTAGGAATGCCAGTATAAATAGTGATTTCCTACTTAAGTGTACTGACGGAAAAGCTAAGGAAAAGTATTATAACAATCTTGGCTTATATGTTGGATAAAATATAAATGTTTACTAAATGAAATATTATTAGGTATTTATTTCAATAATACAATACTTATTCAATTTACATGAATTATTAAGCAGGGAATTTTATAATAAACACCCTTCAGACAAGAATAATAAACAGCATTAATAAACGTTGCAAAGCGGGGTCGATTTCAATATTCTAATTTCAAGGAAAACAAAAACCGAGGGAATTTTACCAAACCCACAGAGTCATTACTATCCGCCGAATGCCATATTTCTCTACCCTTTTTCTCCAAAAGTTTTAATTAGTGCCGAAGGACATTATCCAGGCGCTTACTTGTCTTGACTATTCAGGCCTCCGCCCAAATCCTTTCTTACTTTAACTTTAGAAAACTTTGACGTTATCTTGAACTCTGCTTTAGATCTAATCACAGTAGTTATAGAAATGTAAAGTTAATGAAGTGGCACGTATTATGTCGTTGCAGATTACATGAGATCATTTTAAATGCGTAAGGGGTACGGAATAGCTTGTAAATAGTAAGAGGCTTCGAAATGGCGTATGTATTTCAACTATATTGCAAGCCGGTTATGAAGCGGTAAATTTTTTATTCTATGGCTAAGTTCTGACATGATACACAATATATATATACATAATATTACATCGTCAGCATAAAACTAAGATGTATAGGTACCTACATGTTTTTAAAAAACATGGTTTCGCTTAATGTTTAATTTAGAAGTGAATTGCAGCAATTCAGTTTTGTTTAGTTCAGTTGTTCAGTTCAGTTGTTTAGCGTGATGATGACATAACCTTTAATTTGATCAGGATCACTGTATTGTTTTTTATACTATTAGGCGCGTACATGTAGGTTTTACAAGAAAATAGATATGTAATACAGGGTGGAACGGAACAACAATATTAACATATTACAATGAATTTTCAATATGGGACCATCATAGAAAACGTACATGGCAAATTGATTTTTTCATACTATTGAACTCTAATTAATCACTCACTTTCTATGAGGGGTTAAATTTTGTTAAAGATGTTTCTTGTTGGTAGGTACTATACTGAAAGTTCATCGTTATGCTTTGTAGACTCGTTTGGTAGCAGGGCAGGAAGGATCGTCGTTCCGTTCCACCCTGTATTACATATCTATGTTTTGTAAAACAGTTTCTCTATATTGTTTATTATTCATTTTATATTTACTGTAGGTATTATTGTGGTTTTAAATAAATGTATTTTATTTCTATATAATGTGCAATTGATTTCTGTCGTAATATTAGTATTTATATTTATGTAATAAACATTGCCGCAAAAGAGTGCACTCTTCATGCACATTTAAGTAAATATAGTTTGTAAATATCCCTCTCATTATTGTAATTAGCAAGGATTAAAGTTCGCAAAATGCCAAGCTCGCTGGAATAAGAGCCTTAAACGGTGTCGTCTGTCGTGAGCGCGCTCGCAGTCACTAGATGCGCCCTCTTTCTCTTAATCCTCGGCTCCGTAGGATGAATGGACATAATTTTCTGTACTTGACACCGACTCCAGAGCTGTCATCGTGGGGCTCAACTACTCGCTGCTTTGTTCCTTTTTATTGCTGTCACTTGTTACGTTCATCCCACTGACATAATGCTCATGTTCAACTATTGTTGCCCTTCGTTACGATGTATCCGCTCAATCACTGGTTTTATTTGATTACGGGTCGGTAAATTGTGGCGAGAAATAATAATGTTGCGGTTATAATCAAAGATGTTTGATTGTTTCTTAATGTACTTAAGTAGTTTGTATATGTATGGATTGAAATTTAATAATTATGAACTGATAATAATTGCTTTAAAATATTTACCAACCAAATAGGTACTAATTCAATTTAATGTGAAAATGTCAAAATCAGTTCATAAACCTATGTGTCGATCAGCGTTACTGTACAAACTGGCATACTGAAAGTTGATAGGAAGTTTTGGTAAATAATATTTTCTTCGGTTACTGCCAGGATTACTCATGAAATAAAACTATGAAAACGGATAAACTCGCGTATATTAACTAATTTTAACTTCATTCCGACGTTTCGAACACTTTACAGGGTTCGTGGTCTGCGGATGACAAAACACTATACCCAGACCACGAACCCTGTAAAGTGTTCGAAACGTCGGAATGAAGTTAGAATTAGTTAATATACGCGAGTTTATCCGTTTTCATAGTTTTATTTTGTTAAATAGTTTATACATAAGTTTTGTATATCTTTCAATCTGTATAGTATAAAAAGTTACAGCAGTTTGAAACAAAAGTACTATGGAACATTAAAGTTCAAAATCCTTATTTTTAAATAGGTCTACATTCATACAAATGTACAGGTAAGCGATCCTTTTCAACTGGACAAGTGACCGCGCTTACAACTGAGCATAATGCCAGGCTAGTCTTACAAAATGGAGTATTAGGCATGAATGGTTTCTCAGAACAATACTGAGGACTAGTCGCTAGCCACACTCGAGATTTCTTAATAATTCTTAACCTTGAATTGAGCGCTAGAATTGAACTATTGTCATGTTCATAAAATACCTAGTTACGATTTAGATAAAGATAACTAAATAAATAAATAGATATCTTTGGACATCTAGGTAATAAAGCTCAATTAAGGCTTGTGATGTGGGTACCAGGCGACGATATATATAATAGATATATACATATCTACGAACAAATAATACATGGAAGCCGCACGCCATACTAATTTCCCTTTCAAACCGGCCCTGAATTTTAGTTGACAAGTGTCACCCTCTTTTCAATGCATCACGGTAATGAATTTCAATATCAACTTATAAAAACTTAAACCGCCATTTAAAAATAGTTATGATTGGTCCATCAAAGTTTTCATTGGCTATATTCTATAAAAATTGTCAAAGATGTTGCGCCGAAATATGCGCTGTGTTAAAAATAGCGCTATGTTCTGCTCACCTTGACACAATTGAATAAGTAATTGTTCTTGGGAGCATTATTGAGCTGGCGTTAGACTTCCATGTTATAATTATATGGTCGCAGATACATATATGTACTTAAATACATAGACAAACATGACCAAGGAACAAATATTTGTGATAAATAAATACGCAAATAATGCCCTCGCCGGGATTCGAACCCGGAACCTCCAGCTTCGTAGGCAGAGTCACTACCAAAGGCTACAGAGGCTGACAAAATAACAAGATGCACATAAAACATCAATTAAAATATTATTTCGTAAAATAAGAGGAAAATATGATAATGTAGATGCCACCAGGCTTGCGCAACTCCTATACAAAATGAATGTATGCAATGCGAGCGAAAATTAATGGCGGCTATTTATGTCCTCTTTTTGAATAATTTTTGTAATAAGTGTAAGTTTTTGAATAATTATTATGCTATGTATGTTTACAGAACTGTTGAAATGGTAGTAGGTAGTATCATTAGGAATTTTGATGCTATACAATTTAAAATTATTATTTTAAAATTAATATTACGTAGATCACTATTTTTTGAATAACAAAATGAAAGGGTCACAAAACAGTCCGAATTATTTTAGGTACGATATTATTATCATATCACACAGTAGAATAAATTAGCGAGGGCAAGATAAATTCCGTTCTTACTAAAATTCTAAAACGCTGAAAGAGTATCTCATTGTTTTTATTCGGAGAGAATTGGCTTATGAAAGCGATTCAAATTTGCAAGAGATTCAATTTAAGTATAAGTTTTTGAATAATTATTATGCTATGTATGTTTACAGAACTGTTGAAATGGTAGTAGGTAGTATCATTAGCAATTTTGATGCTATACAATTTAAAATTATTATTTTAAAATTAATATTACGTAGATCACCATTTTTTGAATAACAAAATGAAAGGGTCACAAAACAGTCCGAATTATTTTAGGTACGATATTATTATTATATCACACAGTAGAATAAATTAGCGAGGGCAAGATAAATTCCGTTCTTACTAAAATTCTAAAACGCTGAAAGAGTATCTCATTGTTTTTATTCGGAGAGAATTGGCTTATGAAAGCGATTCAAATTTGCAAGAGATTCAATTTACATAACGAGCGATTTGTACCTCTCAGAGATTAAACCTTCTGCTCCCGTTTTGTTTGCAGATATGCCTTTCGTTTTTCCTTTATGTAGAAACGGCGTTTTTAAGTGAAACCTTTCCTACTAAGAAAGGCCAATTTCGCAATCAGGCTCAATAGCCTGAGCTCGTTTTCTATTTATGGGATTCAATTGAGATTATAATATAAGGAAAGCTTTACTTTGATGGCGTGTCGTTTGTGAAACTGTTTTTAAACGATACATTGATAGGTACAAGTGGTACAACTAAATAAATGCACTTAATGAAAGAAAAGAGTAGCTTGTGATGATCTCCTGTATTTTGCCATGTGTCACTTTCGCACTTGCAATTGGATATCTGTTAGAAAGTGATAGTAATGACACTAATGACCATAAACCTACAGGTCAAGGGTATACACGACACGTATGTTATATACATAGTTATATTAATTACAAGCACGTTCGGCGATTTTTATTTGAAATTATTAGAGTTTTCATACTATAGCATTTTATTGCTTGTGACTTTTCATGTAAAATAAAGCCTAGTTTACGTTTGCAACGCGCTCAAAAGAATAAATTGACGCTTCCCAACTGGCACGTGGAAAATAAAGGTGTCTCCACAACGACATGCAAAGCTGAAACAAGCCCAGCTGCGTTCAGTTTTTAATGGACTTCGCAAAAAGCTGTTTGTGCAGTTTAGGTACCTACGTGTTAAAAACTCTGTTCTATTTAGGAATTACAACTACATAAATAGAGGATGTCAATAAAGAAAGAAATATGTTGCAAAAGCTAAGGCGAGGTAAAAAATAATATGAATTTTCTAGTAAGCTTCTTATCATTAAAAAAATAAGAAAATTAAAAACTTTGTTACAAAACAATATTTTTATCAAAAAGAGAGAAGACTACACTTATATCCTAAATAGATGAGATTTATAAACGTAATGAAAATTATGATGACACTTGTAGCCACTTTCTAAGCCTTTGGAAATAATAATTATATATTTAATAATAGCACTGCTTGAAAAAAACGACAAATTTTCGTTCTCATTAATAATTTTCTATTATCCAACAAAATTAATCTAACTAAACAATTTCACAAGACTCATTTCCTGAAATGAAAGCTTAAGAAGATCCATTAGTGAAAGTTAGACATTGTAGTTATTAATTACATCTATAATTTCTTTCATTCTACAAAAAAATAAATATAAAAGGTAAATTCACAGTAATAATTGAAATACGATCTAAAGGCTACCTTGTAAAACCAATAGTGGTACGACTGAAAACGTGGGTAGGTCCATGAATTGAGCATTTGTATTCCGAACAGATACCTATTTTACTCAAAGGTCTCTAAAATATTCGAAAAGCCGCCAGTAGATTTATAAAACAACTTTAGACGCTCGGAAAATTGAGATGCTCATTAAATTTTA
>JALPQI010019408.1:0-19695 GCA_025490895.1 Thaumatotibia leucotreta
TCCACTCTAATGACGCTTTCCTTGCAGCGACAGAGACAAATCCTATTATGATTTTCGAAGTTCGCACAGGTAGGCGATATCATGAATTAATTTACCTGTAAAAGAATTTGAAAGCATCTTCAACCCTATACTCTTGATGCTGCGTCGTCCAAAATATAACGTAAAATTCCAGTGTTGTAAGGCGGAAATTGCTCTGGCAACATGCTTACGCTAAATCTTGCGTAATGAATAATATATGAGGATGGAGTGAATACAGCTGTAAAATATTTAACGGTGGAAAACAAAGGGAGACGTAAAAACGGTTTTATAGTACAGCTAAGGGCATAAATATATATTCCATTTTAGACCGTATGCTGCAGGCGTAAGTAAAAAAGTGTATAGATATTTATGCCCTTGACTGTACATGGTCGTTGTCAAATATATCGGAACAGCCAGGTTGGTCATAAACAGAGATCGTACGATTTCCAGCATTTTTGGTGCAATGTAGTTAAATTAAGGGATATGGTGTAAGTTATTTATAAGGAGATTGTGAGTTAAGGTTCGTTATTATATTGTCTTATTTACAACGTGTTATTACTCGTTTCAACTTAAACTGACCCTTGGATTCCCTTAACTAAACTTCTAGGGTTTTTGGTGAAATGTAGTTGAGTTAAAGGAATCCAGGGGTCAATTTTTAGCTTTAAAGGTGCATTCAGTCAGACCAAACAAGCATTCGCTATTCTAACATTTCTAACCCTCTACTCTATGAAATTCGATCTTTACACAAAACGTGATTCGTTGATTTCGTAGAGTGGGGGATTGAATAGCGAATGCTCGTTTGGTCTGAATGCACCTTGACGTGTCATAACACGTTGTAACAAAAAGATGAACCTTAACTCGCTATCTCCTTTCGAATAACTTACTTCACATCCCTTAATTGAACTACACTGCACCAAAAATGCTGGAAATCGTACGATGTCAGGATGCTTTGCCAAGTTGCCAATCGCTAACGCTTGGTAGCGTATCGTAGTTTTCCCTCTCTGTCACTCTTTCATATTAGTGCAACAAAGACAGTTCGTTTACGAACTGACGATTAAGGTGGTTCGTTTTTCATACTAATTGATTTATTCAAATATGGGTAAATGGAGCATAGTTTTACAATGAAACCACTTCCATCCACAATCATTTTGATATTTATTTGCGGCAAATTCTATTTCCGTAATAAAAATGGTCAAATAACAGCTTAAAACACTACTTTATTTTAATACAAATTTGTCAATGTGTGGGTCGGCGGCGACAGTGTCATACACCAATCGTATCTTCCGCGTGTGCGTTAAAAAGCGACGTTGCCAGTTGACCACAAATGCTGCGTTGCCGCTCTGTCAAACCGAACGCATGTCGTGCAATTTGTTATTTTATTTTCTTCCATCAAACTGCATCAAACGGAAAGCGTTGCTAATGTTGCCATATACCCGCGTACTATTTTATGATATTCCGTATTCGATCGATTTGCTTGATTTTTTTATTTTGTATCAGAAGACCATTTATTATAGAAAATATATACATAATAGTTACGTTTATGCTACTATAGGTTGGACTTCTTACATTTAATGTTATTAAAATAAATGTGCGTACTAAATGATAGTCGCGTGTAACTGAACGTATAATCCATTTGGCACGGCAACGTCGGCAACACTAAATTCAAACGTCACTCTTTCTTTCAAAATCACCGGCAGTCATTTGGTTACTTTGGTTTGTATAATCCGAATTGACGCTAAATTGCTAACGATTGTTTGAAATATTTTATAGCGTGGCATCTACAGTGATTTATGTACATGAGGATGGAGCCACAAACGCCAAGGAAAGGCTATAAAAAACACCGATACTCGGGCTCGGGAAAAACTCGTAAGCGAAGCCTTGTAGAAATTATACTATATTACGGAGAAATCAAAAGGTAAGTCCGGTAGAGTATCTTTCCTCCCACTATTTCAACAGATTTTTATTACCTATTTTCACTATGCTTATATTACAATAAAAACATTTGTTGTTTTCGAAACAACTGCTCCACGGATTGGAATAACCCAGGAAACTTGTCATGTAGATAAATAGCAATATATATTATAAGTATAACATATTTTTAATGTAAATACCGGAAACGTTAGTTTCCCGAGGGATGATGAGTTCCAGGCCTTCAACTTTTAAAACTATAACCTTTTTGTAGATACTCACTGAACCTGTTTTGAACCCAGGCTCCCTCCCTAACTTCGCAGTCAGGATCACCACCATCTAACTAGATAAAGCTGAACTGTATTTTTTATTCCAGTAATCATCAGACACCATATTAACAATGAGTATTCTCATTTCAGATCCAAGGCCAACTGCAGGTGTCACAAATGACCGACGAAACTTTTATAGAAAACATGTTGCCAACACTAGTGATATTTTATAAAAACTGTATAGTTATTGACAGAGATAGTACCTACTAAAACCAGAAAGAATAAATAAAAATAGTATGAAATGATGTAAATAAAACACTGAATTTTTGAATTGATCTGTTTTCTTTATCTATGTATTCCGCGCGTGATTAGAATGGGAAGGAATCTAATAATTAAAGTGACTAGAAATATGAAATATATAACTATACATATATGAAAACTTGTCTGAGGTCATAGAATAGATTCCGTCCCAATCTGATTGTACACCTATTAGGTCATCCAGGTCCGGTTTTTTGTAGTATGGTCTATTCCACATTGACCATGCAAAAAATACTGGAACTGGATGCCATAACATCACCTGAAAACGTTTTTAAGTAAATAAATAAGGTTACCAAAATTAAACCTAGGTGGCTAGTTCAGGGGCCATTACCACAAAACTTTACAAGCATACAATTCTACAAAGTTGACAACTATTTTGTATGGAAATTTATACAATTTTGTAGAATTGTACGCTTGTGAAGATTTGTGGGATAGGCCACAGGCATTACTGGAATAGTTGTGATTGTAGGTAAAGTATCAATAAAAAAATAAAAAGTCTTATAAAGCAAAAAATATATATCTTGATATTACGAGATTTGAACCTTGGTCCTCATGAATGTGCGTCATCCAACTTAGACTAATCCAAGTTCAAAACACGTTCCGAAGAAATAAGCAATCAGTTTCGTCAACGAATAAGGGTTTGAATGTGTGTGTGCATACTTCGCAAGCGCGACAGCGTTTCGTATTTATTCAAATAAACTTATTTTGTAAATTAAACCTCATCTGAAATTTAGTTGGCCACATTAGAAATAGCAGTTTATTTTAGGCAAACACATCACTTATTAAAAATATTTCCATTATCATACATACAATTTAAAAATACGTAGAATTCGCACCAGCTAGGCACTGTAACGCCATCTATTGGCGTAGTAGTGCCTAGCTGACCGTGACATTCCACCTTAAGCGTTAGCGATTGCGCCGGGGGTGCGGCTACACTGACGCGGAGCTGTGCAAAATTGACCAATTACATTTTTCAAATTCAAAATTCGAAACACTGTGATGCGGTCTCATTGGCCGAGCTCCCATACCTCCGCTCCGCTCCGCTCTTAGTCACGGCCAACGCGCCCTGTGTTCTGGAGCCTCCAGGGTTGTGCCGTTCTAATGGCAAGCAGCCAGATGGTCTTACGTTGGTTCTTTGGGTTACGTTGAAAGGGGCGGTGCCGCTTGGGACGCTACGTGCGTCAGTACTTTTGCCACGTCCCTGGACTATACCACAAGGCCTGCTGCATCTCTGCAGCCGTCTTGGAACCAACGTTTGATTTCATACCATATACGGAGACTGCAGGATCATGGGGTGCGGAGGCCAAAGATATCATTGGGGATTTGGGTCGACTACTTAGGGATAGGGCCTGCGATCCTCGCTCCGGGTCGTACCTGGTCCAGCAAATGTCCCTAACGATTCAGTGGAAATGCTGCTAGTGTCATGGGGACTTTTGGGCCGGATTCGACCGAATTCGGGGTAGTCTTTTGTAATTAGTGTATAAGTAGAATGTAATAATTACGAAGCCTGTGGCGGATTTTATCATTGATTGTAGTGTGACTAAGCCTGTGGCGGATCTATCTTTTGTACATACCTGACGAAGCCTGTGAAATTGATTTTAAAATGTCTACTTAAATTTGAAAATACGGCCGTATCTCCGGCAACCCGCTTGGGAGGGAAACGTCCAACGCATTTGCAAATGAAAAATGTTTTCTATCACTTGACCTACGGTATCGTTAGTAACTTGATTAAATTTGACCCTTACTATAAGTCTTTGGCCGGGATCACACCTGTGAGTTCTTACGTAAATTATAGGGACGGAGCTATACTAAGGAGTGAGAGGTGAATATTAATATCTCATTCCTTAGTATAGCTCCGACCCTACACAACTTACAGGTGTACGAGCCCTCTACGGCAGGCTTTTCATTTTATTCAGACTATAGTTACTCGTTAATTAGTTATAGTTACGTTAGTTACTCTTCCTGCGGGTGTCGTCAGAGTTGACTAAGGGATTGAAGTGTCACTGACCATTCTTAGATAAAAGATTGATGATGGGCAGCAGCGCCATCATAGTGGACACATTACTGTGATCGTCAATCCGCTTGTCCAGCGTGGCGATTATTGGCATTTACCTCCTAATGCGTATAGCATAGTTAATAGGAGAGGCCTACGTCCTGCAGTGGACCATCATGGGCTGATGCATGCATGCATGCATAGTTACTCGCAAGTTTGCTAAAAATACTTGACATCAGCATAACTCAGTCCACTGCTGGACGCGTATAAACGCACTAAAAGGTAAAGCCCGTAATCTTAATATAATCGTAATCACCATGGTTGGTGACAAATTACTAGCATCACCACGCAGCAATTATAAATTATGCATATACCATACCGTCATCATTATCATCCTTTTTGCTGTAAAGTCGTCGATTGGAGCGCGTGCTAGAATGAAAGCCGAGAATGCGAAGGATTCTACTCATGTCCGAAGCAAACGGTTCTAAAAAAATCTAAGCAATGATCTAAAAGGCAGGAGGCGCTATAGAAACTTTGCAAGCACGTCAAATGCAAAATCTTTCTCTAAAATGTGTTTATCATAGCGTAACGGTCTAAAACGGCAGATTACAGACTCGTAGTAAGGGAGCCCGTGCTTGGCCGAAGCAATTTAAGGTCGTTTATGAAAACCCGATAGCCTCCGATGGCTCCTGGATACCGTTAAAATTTAATTACGTAACGTTCGAGCCAGTATTGTGCAAAGTAATTTACAGTGGCCGATAAATACACAATGATTAACTAAATACGCTAATAGACTATAAAGGAAACAGACTAAACCGTTTATAAACTAAATAAAGTAAAGTGGAAGTACTAGTGCGCAACATGTGAACAGAGAATATTTTATTTGAATCACGATATTTTGCTCACATATAAATCTACATAAAGTATTATCATGTATTTTGGGAGGGGAGTTTGTTAGTTTTGTTAAATAGTATTTATTTTATAGGGTGACAATATCAAAATATCTCAAAATTGCTAAATTTCTTAGTCAACTCCATTATATGCTTAAGCGTCAGGTGCGTTTGCTGGCAGTCCCAATAGATGGCACTTCAGTACAAGTTTCAATGTCACATATTGGGTTGGGACTACTTGGGACATTGGAAATATTAACATTCAGTCCTAATAAACGTCAGTCTGTCTTAAAATTATGCAAATAATTTAGATATAAGCTAATTATTTCAAAGTTGGGATATGAAGCATTAAAGGTACATATGTATGTCGGAGACATGCTTCAGTTGGCGCAGACGTGTACGACATGTCGAGTCATCGAACGTCTGAATAGTCTTATTTACAATAAGAATAGTCTTATTTGCAATGTTTACATTTTAATTAGTTAAGAGTTATAAAATCTAGAAAACGATAAGCAATGTTTTGCTTGAGATGTTCTTTGCTTGGTCCATGCAGGTAGACATTAAACGTCATGTTGGGAGCTACCCGCCTATGAAGGAGTAGTTGGTGAGCGCACGGTATAAAAGGTCACTAGCGTAGTGTTCATGGATTCATTCTTGATTTAGACTTGGAATAAAGCATTCCTGGGTTGAGTAAATGATGCATGGACGCAAGCTTATAACTCTCCAGTCGTTTTCTATCAGTATAGTTTGAAGTGTTGTAAATAATCTTGTTTTAAGTGTGTACTTGTTGTGATTAATTAAAGTTCGGAAAATGTAAGACCGTCTGAGTTTCTTGCTGGTTCTTCTCACGACAGAGGTTTATCATTTGTGAACCAGTATAATAAAAGATTGTAATTTACCTTGTGTTTAATTATGTGCGTCCATGCATAGTAGTACCTTTGTAAGTAGGTACGATAAGTAGGAATTAAATATTCGCCTCCCCTGTTCTCGGCTGTCCCTCTGACATCAGAAAGCGGGATGTTGAATAATCGCCTACAATGAGTGGTCATGGTAAATGTACCATACGTAAAGAGTGAGGTTTGAATCATCGACAGTCGGTAAGGTTGAACTATCGTTACTTTTTTATTTGGTGTAAGGTGTAAACTACTCGTATCTTTTGAAGCAAAGTCTGTTTCGAGACGTAATTTGAGATATCAAATTAGTTTTGTTATGGAATTTCTATTGTTGCAATACGTGTGGGTAGGTATCCCACCCACTTCACAAAAAAAAAAAACAGTAATTTAAATAATTTCAAAGAATATCATGGCTCATACTTGTTACTATTCTGATTTTTGAAATACTAGCAGTTCTGAAATACGCGCTGGTAACCCGTAGTTTTGTTTTGTGGTCTACCAAAAATGGATTACAGATTTCTAAGCCTGTTTTTTAAGTTTTCTATGCGTGTGAAATTTATGTTACAGAATGTTTCGTGATGATTTCGATCGTGATGACACTGATGACTATGTTGTGGCAATGAAACGAGCTCAGAATGTTTCAATTTCAAGAACAACGCGTTCATAGTAGCCAGAAGTTCCGTTCAGGATGACTATGCTGTTGCGATGAAACTACCACAATTTCTTGTGAAACGTCCAGGAAATGAAGGAGAATAAAGACTTCAGCTCTTCGGGAGTTGCTTTTAGAGCAACGGATATAAAAGGACAGGTTTCGTTCCAATTGTTTTAATGCCAAATTCGAAGCATTAATTTTAAGGAATTAAAGTTTGACATTTATATTTTTAGCGTGAAGTTTTTATGTTCTCAAAAAAAGTTTTATTATCTGCGAGATTAACTTGGTTGTAATAAAGTGAAGCCCATTATTATTTTAATACAAAGTTAAAAAGATACCAATATCCTAACCTCAACTTTTTATTTTTGTGATCAGGTTAAGTTGAGAGCTCGCGTGCAAAATATCTCTGTCATAAAACTGATACCGTACAATTTGATGATTACAGTTCAACATGGTGAATTGGAGCGAGCTGCCGGCCTGCAAGTTATTGCTGTCATCATGTCCCGACGGCGTGCCAGAGGCTGATGACTGGTGTCGCTGCTACCTACCGTGAACACGTGGTGCAGCGCGTGGTGTAGACACGTTGTCAATCCGGTGAGGAGTTCACATTTTGTTGAGCTATTTGAGCCCTGAGCTAATGTTTTTGAGTCATTGAGGGCTTCTACCCTTTCGATTCTTTAGAGTTAAAACTTTAGCAAGAAATTCAAAATTAAAACTAAATTAGACAGCGATGTCACGATTACGCAAGTTTATTAAAGACAAGTTTTATTAAATGCATTGAGATCTATTATAATCATTTCTGATATAGGTTGATGGTGATGATGATGATGGTGGTGATGATGATGATGGTGGACATGACGGTGATGGTGATGATGATGATGGTGGTTATGATGATGATGATGGTGATGATGATGATGGTGGACATGATGGTGATGGTGGTAATGATGATGATGGTTATGATGATGATGATGGTTATGATGATGATGATGGTTATGATGATGATGATGGTTATGATGATGATGATGATGGTTATGATGATGATGGTGGTGGTTATGATGATGATGATGGTGGTTACAATGGTGGTTATGATGATGATGATGGTGGTTATAATGGTGGTTATGATGAGGATGATGGTGGTTATAATGGTGGTTATGATGATGATGATGGTGGTTATAATGGTGGTTATGATGATGATGGTGGTTATGATGGCGGTTATGATGATGATGATGGTTATTGTGATGATGATGGTGTTTATGGTGATGATGATGATAATAATTTCTTATTATTTGGACCGTCAATAGTTTCAGTTCGACTACTTTCGTTCAATTAAAATTGTGGGTATTAGAATTAGTTTGCAATCGCATAGTTTGCAATTGTGGAATGAAACTTTTTACATTTTTGTTGGGTTCAGTTTTCTCGGACTACATACACCATTTATCATTCGTAATCGTAGGTGTAAATCGGATCTATTTTTCCGTCTCAGTGCGGCCACGATTGTGAGTGGCGTGCGTTTGGTTTAATGGTGTAAGTGGTCAATGCGTTTTGATTGTCCGACAGCCATGGAGGTGGTTGTTAAGACTCTATTGCTCGGTGTAGCATCTGGAGTATTGTAACTGCTGTGAGTACTGCAACCCATTTGTTGTTTTTGTTGAAGTGAAGTGTTTCATTTTTACTATTGTAGAACTATGTCGGTTACTAGCTAGTAAAGTAGTAAGTACATAGACAGACTTGCTAGTCTGTTTCAAACGTTAATGAAGTTGATTTTAATTCCCTTAGTTGATTAAATGAGTACCTAAAGAAAATATGATACTGCATTACGGCATTTAATTTTTTATTAACTACTTTAAATGCGAAAAGGGTAATTGTTAAATTTAATGAGTTCTTATGTCATTTGAGCTTTCAATGGACTGAGAGCAAGTTCGATGGATTGAGCGTGATCTAATAATCGCATCGGAAGTTCAGGAGCATGTAAAAGGTGCACGTGGACTGCTTTTTATGTGCAGTATACTCTTTGCGAGGAGTAGCACTTACGCGGCTGAAATGGTTAACTTCTGATGGGTTATTGGATCCTAACAAGCCCATGGACAGAAATTAAATCAGGTGCATGGTTATGGTGTAACCTGGTTGAGTAACTTACGTTTTTGTTTGAGTCGAGGGATTGACTCTTTAGTTTAAATCATTTTGACTTTTAATTGGTAAAACTGAACTTGGTTTTCAAGAAATGTAACTGAGTGATATTTGATGACGTGATGATAGATGTGAATTTTTGGTATACCGTTACGTTCTGGGGGTAAAAATGTGCCGGGGTGTTAATTGCCTAAAGACTGGCATGATTTTTGACATTGTCTTGTCAAAATCCCAAACGTGATGACGAATGTTGTAAATCGTATTTTGGTCAAAGTAATAAGTTGGGTTCAGAGTATGCCCACAGTCAGTTTGGTGACTGTGGATGGTTTTCGTACAATCATGTGATGATTGTAGACAGTGTTCCTGCGTACCTAGCTGAGGTCGTAGATGAAGTGTGCCTACGGTGTTATGGTGACTGTAGATGGTATTCCTGCGTATCTCGCTGAGGTCGTAGATGAAGTGTTCCTACAGTATTAATGGTGACTGTAGATGGTATTCCTGCGTATCTTGCTAAGGTCGTGGATGATGAGTTTGTCAACAATGTTGTTGAGAGTTATAGAGTGTTCTTGCAAACTTTACTTACTCAGGTCAGTCAGTTAAACTCAGGTCAGTCAGTGACCGCGCTGAAGGTTATAGATGTGTCTGTGTACTTTACTCGGATAGCGGGTGTTTTGTGACATGTTGATGACTGTAGATTGTTTTTCTGTGTACATTGCTGAGGTCATGGGCAATGATGCTTACAGTATTTCTGATAACTGTTGGTGGTATACCTGCGTACCTTGCTAAAGTGGTGGATGTGTATAGAGTCATATTGACGATTGTAAGATGTTCCTACGATGCTCCAACAGGTTATAGAAGAGGAGTGTGAAATGATCGTGTGTAAAATTGTTTCAAATTAGATTTCGTAAAATTTAACAGTAGTCATTTCTATCCCATTATGTATTGAGGTCAGAATGGGTCGACCGTACCAGAGGCTTGATCGTAGCCGTAGCCCGTTGTGTCTGCCTGTGAGTAGTCCGTGGGTACGCGATGCGCGACAGGCTCTGGCGGAGGTCGCGTTTTAGAGACCGTAGTGTCATAGGGATGAATCGGCGATCCCTTGGGGATGCGCGTAGTGTGTGTGGTTATGTGATAACCAATAGGCCACGAATGACATTATGTTCCTCCGAAAGTTTTCTGTAATGTTTTACCTAAAATGTGGCTACGAAAGCCAGATGATACTTGTTTGCTCTAGATTTGAAATTGGTGGTAATTCATTGACCATAAGTGATCCTAAATTCAGTTGCAAAGATTAAAATTATTTTTCTTGAGTTGAGATGATTTTATGTAGACAGATAATTTGGTCAGGAGTGACCGAGTGGTAACAAAGACTACTGGTGTACGTGTTTGTTTCAGATACAAGCGAGGACGCTTGTCTTGTCAGTATGGCCGTGTCGGAGACATGCTTCAGTTGGCGCAGACGTGTACGACATGTCGAGTCATCGAACGTCTGAATAGTCTTATTTACAATAAGAATAGTCTTATTTGCAATGTTTACATTTAATTAGTTAAGAGTTATAAAATCTAGAAAACGATAAGCAATGTTTTGCTTGAGATGTTCTTTGCTTGGTCCATGCAGGTAGACATTAAACGTCATGTTGGGAGCTACCCGCCTATGAAGGAGTAGTTGGTGAGCGCACGGTATAAAAGATCACTAGCGTAGTGTTCATGGATTCATTCTTGATTTAGACTTGGAATAAAGCATTCCTGGGTTGAGTAAATGATGCATGGACGCAAGCTTATAACTCTCCAGTCGTTTTCTATCAGTATAGTTTGAAGTGTTGTAAATAATCTTGTTTTAAGTGTGTACTTGTTGTGATTATTTAAAGTTCGGAAAATGTAAGACCGTCTGAGTTTCTTGCTGGTTCTTCTCACGACAGAGGTTTATCATTTGTGAACCAGTATAATAAAAGATTGTAATTTACCTTGTGTTTAATTATGTGCGTCCATGCATAGTAGTACCTTTGTAAGTAGGTACGATAAGTAGGAATTAAATATTCGCCTCCCCTGTTCTCGGCTGTCCCTCTGACATGTATATTAGGTAATCATCGTTTAAATACCCTAATAGTTGATTTTATCTTATCGATGGCAACTCAAGCTATAGGTAATGACGAGTATTGGTACAACGTCGGGTACTAGTACTTCAACCTTGATAATTGCAAAAAAAGTGAATAAATAAATGACTTACCTAATGTGATTTGTCGTCAAAATATTTGAAGCAAATCCCTTGAACAAACTTTTTGATCAATCATAAAGATTATCTACAATAGGCATGATGACTGGCAAGTCATATCAGCATCTTTTTTCGAACTGTCAAAACGATCACCACTATGGAATTTTATATGAAATACTCAAAAGTGACGTCACGTTTGAGTACAGCCAAAAGACCTAATCTGTTAAGTTCTTTTTAATTTATTAAAATAGAAGTTTTGTACAAAAATTACTGCAATCTACATCTTAGTAATAATTTCTTCGTGTATTTATGTCGTGCATAATATTAAATAATTTATTTTAACTATAGTCATCATCCCTATTCTCGTAGATTTGCTATCAGTAAGATAAAAAAAACTCCAATTTCAAATTCCCCTTGTGTTTACATGACATGTTGTTGTATGCGTGACCTCAACTCTCGTGAAACTAGGTACCTATACTACCGGTAAAGATCAAAGTTCGGTATCGGCCACCAATAATACTATCCGTGTACGATCTAAATCGAATTGCCACAGCGGTATGAGGTAAATTTTAATGAAACACCAGCCGTGCCGTTATGCAAAACAAATGGACTCTACAACTTTGCCAATCTTGCCTAACTTTGCCAGGCTTATAAAAGTTATCTCTTGCTCGCAACCAACTGTATCTATATTCCTCATTCCTCACATTATTAGATATTTATGAAATAATAGTGTAAATACAAATTTACAAAGACATACATTTGTATTTACCATTTATTATCTATTGGTAATGATTTCGGTACGAGTACTGTTCTTCATTTGATTCGTTTTTCTCTTTTTTTCTCCATTTTTTTTTATGAAGGTAATACGATTCTCCTACGCTACAAACAAGTGTCCATGTGGACAGGGCAATTAAAATAAAACTTAAGTGATTTTGATAGTTGCGTCGTGACTTACCTTTTTAATAAAATTTCGATATATCCCATATTAAAGGAAAGTTGTTCGTTATCGTGAACACATGCATACCCTAGGGTATCGCTAACTAATTTGTAAGACACCATGTATATAAAAGGGATTGTAAAGTACTTTTATAAGGTGACGATAGCTTTCTGTACATGACTGTGACAGTACCTACGCAAAACTATTTGATAAAGAATTTAATTTTTTTAAAGGCTATTTTCAGGCAAAGTTCGACATGGCAGGCAATGTTGTAACAGTTTGTTACAGTACCTGTCTATACCTACTGAAAAGAAAAATGTCCATACTAAAATTTGTACCTGGAGGCTGCGCTACCAACTTCGTTCATCATCATCATCATCATCATCATTAACTGCGAAAGACTCTGCTTCCTCTGGATTCCGGTCCAACGTGCTTCCAATTACACCAGACGACCTTCCGTGAATTACTGCGAATTTAGTCAATGGTATTGTGAAACTAATCACTAGCGACATCTGTAATTAATGTTTCGAAGGTACTACAACCTTAAGCCACTCAAAGACGTGTGTCTACCACAATCGTCCGCGAACTCGACAACTCTCCGTTGCGTTGAATTTGTAGAGGTCATTGTAATTAAGTAGTAATACTTACTACAATAAATCATGACTTGATTACTTAACTGACAAATTAAAGCAAAAATTACACCTTCCTCAGTAGCTACAATTTATTTAATTTCATTAAGGGTGCGGTGCCGTTATGCAAAGCAAATGGCCAACGCTTTCCGATTCTAGTCCGATAACCCACCTCGAGATTTCTTTGCCGTAATACTTTTAAGACAAAGTGGCCGAGCGGGGTATGGTTTGCCTCACTGTGCCACGAAAGCACGTGGATTCGATCCCTACATACCTCGAATGTTGGTGAATAGGTCTTTTTTATTTGATATTGGGTCATAATTGTACATACCTACAGCTGCCTTTTAGCAATCATTTACTGGCTTCACCATACCATGGACACATTAATTTTAAACACATGATTAAATTTCAGTATTGTTTCATTAATATAACAAATATTATTCCAAATATTGTGAATTGAAATATGAGATTTTCAATGTAAGCAAACGATATATTTTTCACTACAGAGGGCGTTTTTTACGCGCTAGTGCGAGAAGTGGTTCATTTTATGTCAGGTCTAAATTTTCGGAGTGCCATATGTACTGAAAAACGTCGTACGATGTACGATACACGTGCGAAAAGGAAATTCGTAACTCGTGTCGATTTAAAACACTCCCTTCGGTCGTGCCTTAATTTATCTCCACGTGTTTGAAACTATTTTTTTTCGCATTTGTAACGTAATGTACTATTTTATGTTTCATTGATAGATTAAACACAAAATTGGTATTATTCGAATGCCATTTTGCTAACCCGTGATTTTTCAAATTAGCCGCCCTTTTTCTACTGCCACCAGTAGACAGACAGTCTATACAGGGTGTAAGTCTAATACGGGCGAAGCTCTGAACGGGTGTTAGTTTACGATATAATAAGTACATTCAAATAACTTTTACTTAAAATTAGAGCAACTAATTTCTCCATACAAAATAATTCGGCGCGCAATGTAGAGCAACATACGCGAGTTAAATACTCGTTGATAGCTAATTTCAAAAGCAGATGACATAACTGCCATGTCAACAATAACAAATGTTCGTACGTACATTACTGCTCCGATAATATTAAAAAAAATCTGTGGGATCATAATTAAGTAGTACTTTAAAAACCCCTTGTAATCTATGATTACACTAATGAATTCCATGCCTGGTTTAATTGATCGCCCGTATTAGACTTACACACTGTATTCTTTTCATAATTACTATTTTATGATGTCGGAGTGTTCGCAGTCGGCTCTCAAACAATTTAATAGCGTTGGCTTAAACTTTTCCTTGTTAAATTAACAGCCTCCTTGACTTAAACTTGCAATGAGAACCATACATTTTAAAAGAACACAACTACCAAGCAAAATCGTCTAAAAAGGAATCCTAGCAGCGTAGTATTTAAACAGCATTTAAAAATTAACGCTCAAAGTTTATTCGTAATGTTCAGGTATTCAGTATTCACAACTATGTTTCCGTTTACAATTAACGTAATCATAAGGAAATATGGGTGCTAGCATCCAATAATACTTGAGTTTTCAGTGTCTGTTTTATGGGCCATTTATTACAAAATCCCTCACTTTTTTTGGATTTTTTTTGGAACTTTATTCGACATGTAAAACAGACAACGTGCTCGCTCCAATATGCGAGTGAGAGCGCGATAGAATACATTACGTATCAAGTAAAACCTAACGTATCCTTTACTTTCCAACTCATTGTACGTACTGCAGTATATACGAGTACAATGTGCCAATGGGGAAAGGGGAAAAATCCAACAGCGGATTTGTGACCAAATTTGAAGTTAAAAATGTCATATGAAGTTTTCTGGATTCAGTCTATTTTAAGAGAAAATTAGATTTTTGCTTAAAACCGTTTTAGATCGTTACGCTATGATAAACGCATTTTAGGAAATGATTTTGTCACCATGTTTTAGTCTTGTCACACTTAATTGACAGACATCAAATGAACAAAAATATCTTTAAATCCTTTTATTGTGTATTAAAGCATTCAAAACATCAAAAAAAAAAACTAAAAAAAATGTTTTTTTTGCAGATTTGACCAAACCTCATTTAACATTTTTTGCTTCTTTTAGTCTTATATATGCTGTTAGAATTTTTCCCTTTACTCGTGGGCACCTTGTTTTTGTTCCCGGCTTTGTTCATCTCATTAATGAAATCCTCTGACACATAGATCCACGTGAAAGGTTTCAATGATGAGGGCCTTCGTAATGACGTAATTATTGTCCCGTGGGTACATAAAAGACTCCAGACCCTTTCGGACCATCGTATTTATTCTGCTTGGTCCACGGAAAGAACATGTCTAGTCAATTCAAATTACAGAAGGAAAAACCGCCTTACTTTTAACAGGTGTGAATTTGCCCTGATTTTTTTAAGCACTGGACATGTTTTTTCCGTGGACCCTTCATGTGTTCGTTTAAATATATAAATATAAATATCTTGGGACATCTTACACAAATCAACCTAGTCCCACGGTAAGCTCAATTAAGGCTTGTGATGTGGGTACCAGGCGACGATACGAGTATATATAATAGATAGATACATATAGATTATTAAATACATACACAACCATGACCAAGGAACAAATATTTGTGATAAATAAATACACAAATAATGCCCTCGCCGGGATTCGAACCCGGAACCTCCAGCTTCGAAGGCAGAGTCACCACCAACTAGGCTACGGAGGCTGACGATATCCAGAGACGAATTAATCTAACAGCTCAAGTATTATGCTCCGGAACACACTGGTGGACCCAGAGGCCGTACTGCGAACCACGATCGAAGTGTTGTCTCTCTCTCGCTGTCATGAATTTGTACGTAAGTGTGACAGGGAGGCAACACTTCGTTCGTAGTTAGCGGAGGTCTGGCTTTAATGAGGGTTTTCGATGTTTTTTCTGCCACCAGGCGGCGCTACATAGGCATGAGGTCCAAGCAGCTGTCAGATTCATACTATTCAGAGGTACTGAACATATAGGCATGATGACTGGCAAGTCAAATCAGCATCTTTTTTCGAACTGTCAAAACGATCACCACTATGGAATTTTATATGAAATACTCAAAAGTGACGTCTCGTATGAGTACTGCCAAATGACCTACTCTTTTAAGTTCTTTTCAATTTATTAAATAGAAGTTCTGTACAAAAATTACTGCTATCTACATTTTAGTAATAATTTCTTCGTGTATTATGTCGTGCATAATGGAAAATAATTTATTTTAACTACAGGCATCATCCCTATTATACCGAAATTAGGAAGTTTATTGATATTCTAATGCATTACTACTAGTAAACGGCCGCCGAACTGAAGATTGCTCCGAAACAGGGACAAAAGTCTGTGGTGCTAAAGAAAACGACTAGAACTTTGTTAATTTCGTGGGAGAAGTGTAAGAATCTAAATAAATCAGGGGCCCATAGGCCCCGCGCCTGTTTAATCATCATATATCATCAACAGTATGCTTAGCACATGATTGGTATGTTAGTATGTTAGTTAGTTATTCTGGGCTTTTTCCGTAAATCGACATCCATTGTGCTTTTTTTCCGTGATAGCGAGGTAGCCCTATTCCAACCATCCAAGCTCCACCACGAAACTCAGTGTATGTTTCAGGTTGCTGAATGGGCCTTTAGTGTGTTTGGAGCCCCTAAGTGCCTACTCCTGTATACCTCTACCTGTTTACATTCTAGAAGAATATATTTTGTTGTTTCCTCCTCTTCCACGCAGGCCCTGCACATAGGACTAATCTGTTTTGCCCATATTGTGCAGGTGTTTATCATCATGATCAATCCTACTATTTTCCTCAGTTTGTGTGTGGGGGTTCGTAGGTAGTAGAGTTTTCGTTAGTATGTCGCCGCGAGATAGATTTTCCATGCTTTACTAACTATATGAATAAAAGAGGAATGTATAGTCTATCTCGCGGCGACATATTGTCGCACTAATCCTGTGCTAAGTCTGCAGTTTGCATTTTGTTCTGTTATATAGGTACCTACTCTTTTATTTTAATGAAAATGAAATTTATTTGAAGAACAATAAGTAAATAATACATATTTGGTCGACATACCACATAACCACTACAAAATACAAAGTATATTGCATTGGATACTTGAGGTGCTCGATGGCGGTGAGGCTCGGACACCTAAACTAGGTCCTCCTGTTATCTCAGGGTCCTGTCCCCTCCGCAACCGAGCATGGTGCTGGCTAGTGAATGTTATTAACACCATCGAAACCATCAGGCTGCACAATTTAAATAATTTAAATTATATAAGTTTAGAGCGAGTTGAATCGGATACTAAACCCGCCATTAACTCAATATCAAACCTATTTCTCAATGTACAATTAATACGAGCTTTAAAAAGTTACAAGACAATAAATGGACCCACCAAAAATAATTCAGTGTAATGAATTACGTTCTAAAGGAAATTAAGGGACTCCTGATTGAGTGTAAATTATGTCGCAGTAAAAAGGTGGTCCTGGTCCCTGAAGGTACAAAAAACTTTAGGGTTAAGGGTCTGGACCTTTACCGCAAAATAAACAAGTATCTATTTAATCCGGATATACACTCGCCATCAGATATATCAGGGCGAGCACGGTGCTCATAAATATCTGTGCAATGTACTCTGACAAATAAAAGTACAGATAAGTACTTGTTGCCACTGTTGGCCAAAACGTAATTGAATTACTAATTACAATTATTAAAAGTAATTGCGATGACAAATTACAATTACATTTAAAATTTAATTATAAGTTTCAATTACAATTACAAAATGTACTTATTAATTACATTTTGTAATTAATTACTTATGAAATTACAAATTACTTTTGTTTTATACAATATTTTAGATCCCTTATTTTTTGAATAAAATAAATGGTCGGCGAAACGAAAGACGAATATGTATGGGGATGGGGCATGCTTGAGTGAAGTGTGTTTTATGTAAAAGGAAAAATAAGTTTTATTTTATCAAAATTAGGACTTAGATGTGACATAGGCAAGGTGGTGTGTGTGTGCCAATGTGGTGTTTTAGTCTGTTTTGTAACATTCACAATTTCTTTGGACAGTCAGCATTCCTAGATTTCCCAGTTAATTATAGGTATACTATATCTTTCCTTCATGAGCAAAGATCGAACAATTTTTCGACATTGTTTACATTGAAATATAATTTGAATTACACATATTTATTGTTTTGATTATTACATCACTGCAATCAGACCAAGTAAGCACGTATGCTTCTCATTGTTTATAACCCTTCGCGTGGCGGTGTCCTGCTCCGGGACAGAAATAAAATGAAGTCGGCTGGCAGACCATTTTTTGCAACGTTTCCGTTGGCTGGCAGGGGTTTGGCGAGACACTTCGCTTCAGTTATAGCATTTAAGAAAAACTGCAATTACACTCCTTTTTTGTATGTAATTGATTCACATATTGCGTAGCATTTTAATCACGACAAAATATGCTACCAGATCTTAAACAAACATTAGGCTTCAAGTCTAGAAATAGAATATTATAGAACGTTAAAGTTAGAGATAAAAGATTTTCCCTACTTTTCGGTACATTATGTTCCATAATTCATAAATTATGCAAAATTTTGGTAATAAAATGTGTTGGTGAACAACTATATACACTATTTATGAAAAATAACTGAAATAAACACATCTCATCAAACATTTTTTTACAAGTAGAAGGTTCACAAATATTGGCCCTAGCGAGAGCCGCCGCACCGATCAGTATAAAATAGCTCATTTTACAAGCTTGTTTCAGAGAAAAGTGTGGATCAAGTGACCCGTGTTTTATATTTATTTGCGAGATTGGTTTATAATCTCTTACTTTTGCAAACAATCATTTTCAAGAAATGTATACTTTTTAAGCTATAAGCAATAAAACGTAACCCCAAAAAAACGACATGAAATAGATACAAGCAACCAACGACCTATAACTGTCACAAATAATCATCGTTTTAGATTAAGGATTTGTTTCCTAAAACTAGACTACATTTACAAAGGAATGTAAGAAAAACAAAACCTGGTATAATACAAAAATATTTGAAAAATCAGGAAAGAAAACAAGGAATTTCTACCCAGAAGACACCTAAGAGCGACTATCATAGTATGGATACGACTATTTTAGTGCAAATTGTCTGGCAAATTCCCGCAGCGGTATTGGTTTTTTTATAATGTAATTTGTACGTAACCTAAGGCAGTAGTACCAAAAGTTGATTTTATATTGTTTTTACTCTTACTTTACCACCAACTTAGGGCCGATTTTTCAGTCGCCAGGTAAATATATCCGTCAGAATAAAATATCTCCTACCTTTATACTCAAATCAAAAGTCTTATCCATATTATGAAACTACCGAACAAAATGGCGACCGCGGTTGATATTGGCCAAGCTGGCAAGCGTCCCGTTCCTGACCGTTTAGTACCGAGTGTGATTTATTTGAATATTTCGTCGAATAGTGTTTTATTTGCATCAATTTGCAACTAGAATTAACCTAATTGTGAACTGATTAATCTACTTTTCCCATAGTTTAAATAAATCTGTTGATATTTGGCGTCAAAATATGATTTGTTTGACGAGCATGTCAACAAGCGAATCCAAAGCACCTGATGAATATCGTTTTTTATTAATGAAAACCTAGTCAGAACACAAACAATGTCTAAGAATTATATGTATTAGTTACCCAGTCATCCTATTTTCACAAATTTCTCTTCGAAATACCACTTTAAATAGTAAAAAACGAATGAAACACTCCCACGTTTTGTACATCCAAACACCATCGTGCAACCAAACTTACAGAGTGAAGTGTCTAAGAAAGTAAAGCTTTGTTGACGTTTCTG
>JALPQI010019409.1:0-24066 GCA_025490895.1 Thaumatotibia leucotreta
GTGTCCGGGTTTCGTGTCAACGTTTCTCATACCCGTGTTCGTGTTACACGTACACGGGTTTCTGGCCCGATTTACACGGGTAATTAAAGTCCGTGTAAATAATACCCGTGTGCACGGGTACACGGATACACGGGTATTATTTACACGGACTTTAATTACCCGCGGGTTCGGGGACGTCTTTGACGAGAAGCGTACGAATAGGTCGTGGGACTTAAGAACTATAGTACAAATATATAGATAATCGGAAGGCTAATTGTGTCAATAGACCTTATTACGTAACAGATAGAGTGGAAATTTATAAAACATTAATAAAAAAGTTATATCGGCTGACCTTTCCTGAACAGGTAGTGTTTTGTAGTGTCGAACGAAGCTGCAGGTTACATTCAGTAATAGACCTTATTTGCATTTGCTCAAATTATTTCGGTCCTAAGTACCCGGGTACCCGGGTAGCACGCGGTTTCGTGTAAACGGTATCCGTGTATTGGACACGGACACGGGTACCAGGCGGGTTCGTGTAATTCGGGTTCTTAGTACCGTCGGACTTAAGAACACGGGTATCCGGTTTGGCGGGTTACACGTGTACCGTGAGCCCTAATATATACCCACAGAACTGGGTTTTAAAATTGAGTTTTTATATAATTGATTTTAAATAAGAAATCAGTACAACATTGTGATCAAAGATCACTCATAATAAGTGATTGATGTTTTTTTTTTCACAAATATTGAATTGAAAATATAAAATTACAAAAACATGCACCCTATTTTGTACTTACATGTTTATTCTGACCCTCGAACATTTTTTAATGTACGATAAGATAAGACTCAGGTCAGAACATGAAGACTTACTTTTGAAATGTTGGTTAAAAAATTATGAAATAATACAAAGCTTATTTCATAATTTTTAACCGACATTTCAAAAGTAAGTCTTCATATTATGACCTAAGTCTCATATGCAGGACTTAGTAACCCTCAGCAAAGGACTCGACTAAAAACTTAAAAGACTCGATTGTTTTTTAAGCTCCCGTAAGAATAAGACTAATCCTAAAATTAAAAGAACTTGAGTTTTTATAAACATTTTTGCAGTCGCCATTACACAGGAGGTTTTTAAATTAGTCGCGGATACCTTAGGGTATGCATGTGTTCATGATAAGGAATCATTTCACTTATGGGACCCATATCGAAAAATCGGAAAAAAAAATCTATGAAATGTTGATCACACGATGAAACCACTTTGTATGAAAAGGCGATATTTTTTTTCAAGATTTCGATATGAGACCCATAAGGAAAGTTGTCCGTTATCATGAACACATGCATACCTTAAGGTATCCGTGACTAATTTGAAAACACCTTATGCAGGGTGTAATCGTTAAGTGTGGCCAGGCCATAATTCCGTAAATATAACAGATATCAGAAAACTTCCAACTGATATCGAAAGTACGTTCACCCAACGAGTAAAATTGCATTAATAAGTTTTTCTAAATAGATGAAGTAAAATAAAAAATACTAACTTAAACCGCTCCCATACATTTAGTATGACGACTTACAGCCTTAAAGAAAGTCGGGTGTCGTAAGAGATAAACTGTTAGAGATTCGTTATTTGTACGAATACATTGTAATAAAATAATAATACAACCGTTTATGAAATAAAATTAATCTAACATTTATTATTTTCTTCGGTTACCGCGAGGATTACTCATGAAATAAAACTATGAAAACGGATAAACTCGCGTATATTAACTAATTTTAACTTCATTCCGACGTTTCGAACACTTTACAGGGTTCGTGGTCTGCGGATGACTGACAATGGAGGAAATTTGATAGATCTACCTCCATCAAAATAAGAAAGATAAGTACAAAACTACCCACCAAAGAAAAATTACTAAACCACAGACAATAAATTTTAAGGGTGGATGTATACTCCACCCTTAAAATTTATTGAAAAAGTATGTAGTAAGTATATGTAGTATTTATAGTGGTGGAATTAAGTTAAAATTAGTTAATATACGCGAGTTTATCCGTTTTCATAGTTTTATTTCACTAACATTTATTCTTAAATAAAAAAATATTCTTATAAACTAGTCTTTGAATGAACGGTTACGTACTAAATGTATGGAAGGGTTTGAAGTTAATATTTGAGATATTTCTGATTTTATTTCAAAAAAGTTATTAAGTGTATTTTTACTCTTTGGGTAACGTACTTTCGATATTAGTTGGAAGTTTTCTGATATCTGTCATATTTACGGAATTATGCTCTGGCCACACTTAACGATTACACCCTGTACATGTATATAAGCACTTACCAGCAGGTATGAACACGGTCAAACTACGTATTATGAATAAAAAAAAGACTTAAACGAAACCAAATCCAGTAAACAAAAATAAAATACTGCTTACAATATATTAACTCTGTTCTCTTCGGGTTTCGCTTGTGCAGAATTGTGATTTTTTAGCAAAACCTAATGAACGAACAAACATTTAATTAAGCTAATTTCAAAATGGCCGCCGTTTTGCTCAGCGTAGCTTTTCATCAGAATTTTCATTTTCTATTTACATTGTATTGTGCATATCATTTCATATTTATCGTAACGAGATATGAAATAAAGACGACATTTTAATTTATTCATATTTTAACGACAAACGGGTCCTAATTAGCAATACACTAGTTGCAGAACATTCATATACTCTGAAATTTCCGAGAATTTTCATGAGAATTTAAGAGTAAGTTCTCAATGAAAATGTTTCCAAGAGAACTTATAAAAGGTGTTGTGAAGAATATTATATTTATTTTCACATATGAGTAAACAAGGCATGAAATATATTTACTTTATAAGGCATGTATATACAACGGTTTTGGCATGATTATTATTTAGATTGCTTGTAAAATTTAAATTCCGAAAACATTCTCTATAGAAGTTTCGCTACTTATTAAACTTCTCCTCAGTACATTGCTAGTCCTAATCGCGTAAACTTGCGTTTATCTTAAAATATTATCCTGACGTTTCGGGGACGAGGTTTGGTTAAAATATGACTGATAATAGAGAAAGTTTAAATCAATATATCTAAATTAATTTCTGAAAATAATATTAACACATTCAAAAACTTGTATATTAATAAACAAAATAATGTTTTACAGAATCAAGTACTTTAATTCGTTCGTTACACAAAACGTGATTCGTCGCAATTCGTTGATTTCGTAGAGTGGGAGAATGAGCGAATGTTCATTTGGCCTAAATGCAGCTTAAGTAAAACAAAATCAATAAGATATTTTCCTAACTAGTGCGCAAAAACGAACTTTGCGCACGCTTCGCGCGTGCTAATTTCTCTTTTTAACGCACTTGTTATGAAAAAAATGATCACTTACACACCTTACACCCTCTCCGAAAAAAAGTTTTCCCGCACTAGTTAGGAAATGTACTATTTTTTTGTATGTTTGCTACTTGGGTACACAAGAATCGTGTACAATTTTTAGGGTTCCATAGCCAAAATGGCAAAAACGGAACCCTTATAGATTCGTCATGTCCGTCTGTCCGTCTGTCCGTCTGTCACAGCCGATTTACTCGGAAACTATAAATGCTACAGTAACGAAATTTGGTAAGGATATGTGTTGTATGAACCGCTACAGGATTATGATACTAAATTGTAAAAAAAACCATTGGGGTGGGGGCCCTCCATACATGTAACTGAGGGATAGAAAAAAAAAAATAGTTGTATATAAGCGTGTAGGGTATTAATAGAAAGGTCTTTGAAAATGATATGAAGGTTTATACATCTTATTTTTATTTAAGCAAATTGTTTTCGAGATATCAGCTCTCAAAGTCTGAAAAATGTGTCCCCCCCCCTTTATTTTTTAAACTACAAGATATAAAATTCTAAAAAAAATATATGTTATGCACGTTAATAAACTCTATCAACGATTTTTGGTTTGATTAAATTATCTCCTATAGTTTTTGAGGTAGGTTGATTTAACTGTATTTTTTAATAATAAATTGATAATGGTACGGAACCCTATGCGCGCGAGTCCGACTCGCACTTGGCCGGTTTTTTTTTTATTAAACGGGTATAACCTTGAGATAGTCCCGTTCGCACCACGTTACGGTCTGATGATGGGATCTTGGAGAAATCGGTTGGAGTCTTTTTTATCTCTTAAATTCGGTGATTATTTCTTGTTAAATATTACATTATTAACCCTTTCACAGCCATTGTCGAACCTGACTTGTTATTGTCGTAGTTGTGATCTTCAACTCAATTCATAACGAGCTAGAGTTGGAATTCGAACGAATGTTGTTTTATGTCGGCTGTGAAGGGTTAAAATAAAAATAAAAACCGGCCAAGTGCGAGTCGGACTCGCGCGCGAAGGGTTCCGTACCATTATCAATTTATTTAAAAAACAATTACATCAACCTACCTCAAAAACTATAGGAGATAATTTAATCAAACCAAAAATCGTTGATAGAGTTTATTCATGTGCTTAATATATATTTTTTTTAGAATTTTATATCGCGTAGTTTAAAAAATAGAGGGGGGGGGACACATTTTTCAGACTTTGAGAGCTGGTATCTCGAAAACGATTTGCTTAAATAAAGATAAGATTTATAAACCTTCATATCATTTTCAAAGACCTTTCTAATAATACCCCACACGCTTATATACAACTAAATTTTTTTTTCTATCCCTCAGTTATATGTATGGAGGGCCCCCACCCCAATGGTTTTTTTACAATTTAGTATCATAATCCTGTAGCGGTTCATACAACACATATCCTTACCAAATTTCGTTACTGTAGCATTCATAGTTTCCGAGTAAATCAGCTGTGACAGACGGACAGACGGACAGACGGACATGACGAATCTATAAGGGTTCCGTTTTGCCATTTTGGCTACGGAACCCTAAAAATTGGTGAATCAAGTTTTTTCTGTATGTTATTACCGGTCACCTGAGTCAGGGTGGTTTTTTGCACAGAATTAGATTTGGATAAAAGAAACAAGTTCATTCATTTGTATGGCGGCCGTGCGTGTCAGATTTTGTATTGAAGTTGTTACTTGCCTATGATTTTAAATATGTCTCATATGTATTCATATTTTTTGTCTTGTTGCAATTAATATTACTTAAGGAGGCATTATTAAAGTTTTTGTTCACTTCAACTTACAAAATTTGACGCCCGAAACCTGCAAGTTGTGATTAAAGACGGACAACTCAGTAGATTTTACTGAGTTCATTTGACACACTAAGTAGATACGTTTGCTTGATCTGTGGTTTTTTGCATCATATATTTACGCAAACATGCATGTAGTACATGTTTGTAGATGGCCCATAAAGAAAAAGGCTTATTAACACCAGAAAAATACATGTTTGCATAGTTTAAGTAGCATAATTTTGCATAAATCCCACACATATTTTATGTAAATGGTTGAATGAACTTTTTTGCCTATTATTGCCATGGTTACGGTCACCTGAGTCACGCTGGATTTATGCATAATTATGATACTTAAACTATGCAAACATGTATTTTTCTGATGTTAATAAACCCTTTCGTTAAGGGCCATCTACAAACATGAACTACATGCATATTTGCTTAAATAGATATTATCTAGCTATGTATACCATAGCAATGAAATACGTATACGCATATGAAAAACTCCCATTCTAAAATAATTTTAAATACTAACAAAACACGCAAAATCCGATCTTATCTCCACGTCACAAGGGCTTTATAATTATCACGTTATCTACATTTTAAGCATACTTCCCCGGTTAATCAGCTTTAGTGAAATAAAGATCCGTGATTTATTCAAAATGGCCGCCCTTTTCAGGTTCCTCTAATCTTATGCCGTGATGCCGCTGGGGTTTGGACATGGATATACTGGAACTGGAATAGTACCTACATTACGAAACATTAAGTTCTAAACGTCATCAACATCACCAGCCTATGATAGTCCACTGCCGGACATAGGCCTCTCGTATAGACGCATTAGGAGGTAAATGCCCAGCTCGTGTGGTCTCGTCACGGCTAGGCAAACGCAGCGTAGGATGTCCACCCACAAGATGGACAGACGACCTTATGAAGGTCGCAGGGACACGCTGGATGCAGGTCGCATCTAACCGGTACATGTGGAAGTCCAGAGGGGAGTCCTATGTTCAGCAGTGTTCGTCTTATGTTTGAGATGATGATGATGATGAATTGTACCAAAGAAAAAATACCGAGCTTACCAACGCTAACTGTGGGATTTAATTGCTGCGGACGTGGGTGATGGACATATGGATGCTTAAATACATAACAATCATGACCAAGAAACATATAACATTGATAATTGAATACACAAAAAATGCCCTCGTCAAGAATTAAACCCGGAACCTACATTTACGTAAGCAGGGCAGACTACCAAATAAGCAGAGGCTGACGAAGAATGAAATAAATTTTGTTTCCCAAAAATAATAGAAATCCCTTCCAGTTCACTTTTGAGCAAAGATAAATTAAGATAGACAAACGAGAGCCATGTACACTTGTAAAGAAATTTGAATAAATGTACAGTCAAATATAAAAGCCTAGTTCTCTCCTATAGTATTTTAGACCCAGCGTAGCCTAGCTGGCCTAGTTTCAGCCGCACGGCCATGTTATTTTATTAAGAAACACATAAACATGCCGACGAGCTGCGATCAACATACGATAGGGATGGGATAATGTTCGAATATCGATAGTTGATAAAATATCGTGTGTAAATCTAATCATACATCATACATCATCAGTGATAGTCCACTGCTGGACGTAGGCCTCTCCTATTAACTATGCGTATAGACGCATTAGGAGGTAAATGCCCATAATCGCCACGCGCCCAGAATCACCCCCGCCCTTCAATGCATCACGGCAATGAATTTCAATATCAACCTATAAAAACTTAAACCGCCATTTAGTTGTGACAGGTCCATCAAAGTTTTGATTGGCTAAATTCTATAAGCTTTTGTCAATGATGTTGCGCCAAAATATGTGATTGAATAATTGTTTCTGAGGGCATTTTTGAGCTGGCTTTAGACGTCCATGTTATATATATTATGGTCGCAGATAAAATACGATAATTCAAAAACTCGTTCCCATCCCTACTCAGGATACAGGTGAACTTAGCATTAACTATCTCTTTATACATCACTTAACTATGACACTGGTTACTACAACCATGCTAAAATATACATTCCTGCTTTTGCATAAAGATCAAAAACCTGGAAACGAAAATTCACATACTCTGTTTTGGTAGGCGGAATGTCTGGTCGTTTATGAATACAGATAAACGAGGCGGTATGAACCCTGCCTTATAAGTTTTAAGGTGCATTCTTGATGGTACTGCGAACCAGAGTGTTTGTTTTATATGTGTGTAGTGCTAAATTTCGGTTATGAGAAGCGAAATTGAAAGGATTACCTTAAATTTTCTTAATAATGATGTAATAGCCGTGTGGTGACGGCAGTAACAATACATTTGTCACCACCCCAACTCCTCCTGCGGGTGTCGTAAGAGTCGACTAAGGGATTAAAGTGTCACTGACCATTCTATAAGATTGATGATGGGCAGCAGCGTCATCATAGTGGACACATTACTGCGATCGCCAATCCGCTTGCCCAGCGTGGCGATTATGGGCATTTACCTCCTAATGCGTCTATACGCATAGTTAATAGGAGAGGCCTACGTCCAGCAGTGGACTAACATAGGCTGATGATGATGATGATGATGAATATGACCCATTGCCAAGAATAAATTTAAGTAGGTAATTAATGTCAATAAAAGTTAAGAGCTGTTTAAATTTTAGGGTCATTCAATTATAGCGTGAAAGAATTTTTTTTTTAATTTAAGTCAGTTTTATAACCACAATTAACCACAACATTACAATAAATACGCATTACTGGTGTTTTTCTATAAGCAATATGTAATATAAAAACGCTGATCAAACTTAAATTCCTAAGGATTGTCCGTACAAACTTTACAAACAAACTACAATTAAGGTTTTTTTTTTTAATATCACCCTAATAATTGGGTGTCCTTAAAAGTGAAAATACCCATGATAGAAACCGTTGTGTTTGCTTACGCTGAATAATATACAATAAAGTACCTTTGCCAGCAGAGACGGTGGTGCCCACAGGGACCGCTGCAGGATTCAAATTCTGAAACAAAAGAATATTGATGTTCATTGTCATTTCAGTAATTTATAGCCCACTGCTAAAGAAGAGATCTTCTAGTACCATAAAACCACCCAACTATGGTCCAATGGGTCGGTATCAAAACGACTGGATTATCAAAACAACCAGAACTGGCCTCCTCATCATCATCATCATCAACCTATGATAGTCCACTGCTGGACGTAGGCCTCTCCTATTAACTATGCATATAGACACATTTGGAGGTAAATGCCCATAATCGCCACGCTGGACAAGTGGATTGGCGATCGCAGTAATGTGTCTACTATGATGACGCTGCTGCCCATCACCAATCGTTTATTAAATAATGGTTAGTGACACTTCAATCCCTTAGTCGACTCTTACGACACCCGCAGGAGGAATTGGGGTGGTGACAAATGTATTCTTACTGCCGTCACCACACGTTCCTCCTAACTGGCCTCCTAAGTTTGTAAATTTCGAAGATTTATCTCTCTCACTCTTGAAATGACGCATTCGTTGAAATGATAGAAAAATCCTCGAAATTACACAACTATGGTCGATAATTTGAATTATTAATAAGCATCAGTCCCAACTCCTCCTCCCCAACTCCTCCTGTGGGTGTCGTAAGAGTCGACTAAGGGATTGAAGTGTCACTTACCATTATTTAATAAAAGATTGTTGATGGGCAGCAGCGTCACCATAGTGGACACTACTGTGATCGCCAATCTGCTTGCCCAGCCTGGCGATTATGGGCATTTACCTCCTAATGTGTCTATACGCATAGTTAATAGGAGAGGCCTTCGTCCAGCAGTGGACTATCATAGGCTGATGATGATGATCAGTCCCAATCTATCTTAAATTTAAACTTATGTCTTAAAAGAGTATTAAAATACCTTAAGAGACTTAATTCTGCTTCCCAAAATCTCACTGCCAACGGGAATCAACTTATTTTTTGGCCACTCTGTATATGATTGATGAAAAACAGAGAAACTACGTTCATTTTCCCATATTTAATCTTCCAGTTCGATACCACTTTCTAAGTCCGACATGTAAAGAATTGGTTTCGAAACTACGCAATTCCTTGACCTTTCCCCCGGGGTAGCCCAGAGCGCGGTTCTGGTAACCTTCTTTCAACAGGTTGGTCAACTTTTTCCTCCGAAGCCTAGTTGGTAGTGAATCTGGCTACGAAGCTAGAGGTTCCGGGTTCGAATTCCCGCGAAAGCTTTATTTTTGAATTTATTTATCAGAAATTTTTATCCTTGGTCGTGGCTGTATAATTATGTAAATATAAGTATCTCACTTATTCATAAACGTCTGCTATATTAACAAGCCGCTAAGTATTGTTTGTCCCTTTTGCTCTTACGGACACATTGTTAAGACCGAAAGGTACAAACAATTATTAGCGGCTTGTTAAGTTAGCAGACGTTTATGAATAAGAGGGTATATGTATACATCTATTATATAAGGTGTAACTTGGTACCCACATCAGAAGCCTTAATTGATCTTACCGTGGGACTAGGTTGATTTGTGTAAAAAGCTAAGTAACCTGTTTTATTTTCTCAAATTGTATCTTTCAATTTCATTTGTCTTTACTTTCTAAGGCCGACAAGTAAAGAATTGGTTTGGAAACTACGCAATTCCTTGACCTTTCCCCCGGGGTAGCCCAGGGCGCGGTTCTGGTACCCTTCCTTCAACAGGTGCCCAACTTTTTCAGAACAGTCTTGTTAATGGAATGTGTACCGTGTCTGCCGAAGGCGGAAATTGTTTCCATTGTTCGTACGGTATAAAATAATAATATACTTATTAACAACGAATTTTGTTATAATATCTAATGTAAACGTTATTTTGAAGGTAGTTCATTTTTCATCATCATCAGCATATGAGAGTCCAGTGCTGGACGTAGGCCTCTCCTATTAACTATGCGTATAGATGCATTAGGAGGTAAATTTTTATCAAAGAATGGTCAGTGACACTTCAATCCCTTAGTCGACTCTTACGACACGGGTGGTGACAAATGTATTCTTACTGCCGTCACCGCACGTTATATTTAATACCGAACGCAAATTTCGCTTTGTAGATATGTCAAGTGATAAGTCAAGTCAAGTCAAATGATTCTTCATTGAAATTGGTATAGCAAGAAACTTTTGAATGGTCTAAGTTACACATAAAATTAAAACTACTTCCGGTTCTAACCCTACACCACTAACCCGAGAAGAACCGGTAAGAAACTAGGCGGATAATTTTTCGTTGAGAAATAATGTATAGACATTAATTTACAAAATTCAGATTTTAAGGCATTTTTACTTTTAGGGTAAAATTTTGCTTGCAGTCAGCTTTATAACGTTTAATAAGTACTAAATTTAAGTAAAAACTCGGCTTTGGTATTAATTTTACAAAATACAAGGTCTATAAGTGATATTATAATATAAAAACGCCCATCAAGTTTAAATTCCTAAAGATGTCGTACGTAATTGCCGTCACAAACCTGACCGCAATTAAGGTTTTTTAATATCACGCTAATTAGGCGTCCCTAAAAGTGAAAATGACCGTAAAAAGCAATTACATGCACTTTTGTTTCTTTAATAATAAAGGTATTAAGTAAAAATGAGCCAATTTACGTATTTACGGGAGGACTCCAGGGCCCGAATTATCTTTTCAACCTGTGTACTTTATGGTTATTAATTGAGTGTATTTCACAGTTAATGTTTTATATGGTAAGCACATCTGTTCCGCATTGTTAAAAGTAACACCAATTAATGCTTAAAATTATAAACAAATTGATATTGTCTCAATTAAGACTTGTGACGTGCATACCAACCGACGATAGATACACCGTGGGCTGTTTACACCCGACCGATTTTAAAAGTGTATTCCTTACCACATTTAGAAACTATAATGTCGTATAATAGATGTCAACAAAGCGAGAAATAAAACGTTTAAAAAATGAGGTTTTTGTAAAAAAAAAACGTTAACACTCATTGTAAGTGCTAGTTTTATGAATAACACCTACTTTTTTATGTTGAAATACATTCAAAATTTAAAAAAAAATTAAAAAAAAAATTTTTTTTCGTCAAAAATTACAAAAGTCATATAACATTTTTTGTTTGTTTTTACATCAAAAATGCGTGGTTAATATTTTCGGGTTTAAACAGCCCACGGTGTATAATGTACGTATATTATGTAGATTCTTACATATATAAACAGCCACGAATAAATATTTGTGACAAAATAGACAAGATACATTAATACCTGCGACCATTATATGTAACATGGACGTCTAAAGCCAGCTCAAAAATACCCCCCAAAAACAATTGTTCAATTTGTGCCAAGAAGAAAGTAGGGCTGAACATAGCGCTTTTATTTGCGATTTGACAAATGTTTATAGAATATAGCCAATCACAACTGATGGACCAATGACAATTTTATTTTTAAATGGCGGTTTAAGTTTTTATACGTTAATATTTAAATTCATTACCGTGATGCATTGAAGATGAGGTGACACTTGTCAAATAAAATTCAGAATCGTTTTTAAAAGGCAATTTACTAATAAATAAAACATGGAGGCCGCACGCCATATTAAATTGCTTTTCAAAAACGGTCCTGAAGTTTAGTTGACAAGTGTCACCCCCTCTTCAATGCATCACGGCAACGAATTTCAATGTCAACCTATAAAAACTTAAACTGCCATTGAAAAATAGTTGTGATTGGTCCATCAAAGTTGTGATTGGCTATATTCTATAAACATTTGTCAAAGATGTTGCGCCGAAATATGCGCGGTGTTAAGAAAAGCGCTATGTCCTGCCCATCTTGGCACAATTGAACAACTGTTTTTGGGGGCATTTTTGAGCTGGCGTTAGACGTCCATATTTATATTTTTTATCCGTGCGGTGACGGAGTAAGAATACAAAAATCACCGCCCCTCTCTTCCCGTGGGTGTCGTAAGAGTCGACTAAGGGAAATACTGAGTAGCCAGCTTCTCAGCCGGTGGTAGGGTATTTTTACTAGTACCCGCCTGGTTGGCTACAGTGGCGTGCACAGGGTTTTTAGTTAGGGTAGGCAATTTTTTTTTATCTGAGCAACAAACTATATTGACCATCGCATTGCAAACTCATAAGTGGATAGACTTGAGTAAAGTAAAAGAGTCTAGGTATAGCTTGCGACAATAACTAAGTCTTTTATCTCGACCGCCGACTTTTGTTAACGTCCTAATGCTTTTCAAATCGCTCATGTTTTCTAAAGAAGAGTGAAAGGTTTTTAAATATGCGTAACATTAATCATCGGTGAATTCGAAATATAAGTGCAATACCTAACGAATGAAATAGCTAAAATACAATGTTCATTAATGCTATAAGTACAATTTCCGAGTACAGAATACATCGACTTTTGAAATAATTACACGTACCTGTACTAACTTCATTTGTTTTATTGTTAACTTGTTAAATCCGCCGAAAATCAACTTCGTAGACACGCTAGACATACAGCAGCCACCATCAACTAACTAGGTATTCACAATTTATTCTCATAGCATAATTCCGTCACGCACAGTCACAAGTCACAACACTTACATGAAAATAAACGTAAAAAAAAATCTGTTAGAACCGAATTGTATTAATATAACAATGAATGAGTTTTGTTTTGATAGATTTTCTACTGATTAACCTCAAACCTGTATCGCAAAAATGAAAACCGACTGTTTGTAAACAAATAATTCTGACAGAATGTAATGCCTCTCACTTCAAGTAAAAATCGCAACATAGGAGAGTTCTTAAAATTAGTCGTATTACATCTCGAGGCTCGGTAAGTCAGAGAGAGACCGACATTGGCTGTCTTTCTCGCACGTATGGTGTCTAGGCGCAGCCTATTCTTTTGATTGTGTGCGTATATTTGCTATCTTCGTGTGCACTGAGCAAGAATATGTATATACTTCACGGACATGTCTACAAAAACGCACTGTGTGAGTGTGTGTGTTTTTGTAGGCTCCGATCGCCGTTGCCTTACCCCATATGGCGCTTGGGCAGCCGCGCGCTAGGCTAGCTAGCGCGCGCGCAAATTTAAATCGCCGCGAGCTCCGTTAATATAAATATTTATGTGGATTTCTTTCAGAAAACATGACAAATTATTATAATGAAGACGAAAAAGTATATGTAGATGCTGTTCTGCTAGGGTAGGCATAGGCAGTGCCTATTTGCCTATATCGAGGGTTGCCTGGTGAAACCCTATAAGTACGTGACACCTAGTTTCGTGAAAAATGATGTTAAAGGTTTATTGTCATCGGACACTTATTTTGATAAATAGATTCGTAGTTTTATGAGTGGTTTGTGAAAAGCAATTTCATTCACTTTAAGTTTATCTATGTTTTAGTTATGTAACTCATCTAGTTTTCCTGTAAGATAACATTTTTTACCAAGGGGTATCGACTTATTGGGTTTACGCATAAATAAAAAAACCATATTTGTTACTAAGAGGGTATTATTACCAAATAAAAATTTAAAAAATAGACGAATCTAAAAGTAATAACGGTATTATTCTACATCTGAAAAAGTAAGTGCTATGCCAACAAACGTTTTTAGGCTTCTTATCCATCCATGATACTCTTCAGGTATAATTCAGTATGTTTCAGCGGGGCAAAGTGCTTCTATGAACGGTTTGTCTGTGACTGGACCTGGTGTTTCAACGGCGGATAAAAAAATATAAGCTGAAAGGCAATGAGGATGGTGGGTTTCCATAGTTTTGAGGATCCGCACATTGTTTTGCGTTGCCTATTGTGTTTGTGGTACTCATGCTTTGGTTGGGAGAATCAGTTTCAGAAAAGGACTCCTCCGATCTTAATGAATCGCAAATTGATATTGCCACCCAAATGCGCTATATTCTCAATGACAGTAATGCATGTCGGACTCAAGTGAGTCTTTTGTGGATTGTTGAAAAAAAAAACTGTTGTTGGAATCGATCTGTAACTTGATTTATTGTGCTTGCATTTTTTCCGGATGAGGAAGCTGACTTATTTGGCCGTGACTGTTCGGGTGAGGATCCTGCATGTGTGCCGCATCCTGGGGACTTTCGCAGTTTTGATGAGTCGCGGATTGATATCGCCGCCCAGATGCGCATTAGTGGTGGTAAGGGGACTCAAGTGGGTGTTTTACAGATTGCTTGAAAGTGGTGTTATTGGGATGAAGTTGCTTATACAGGTAATTTATTCTGCTTTCGTTTTTTTTCAGATGATTGAACTGAGGATCCTACTTGCGACTGTTTTGCCAAAACAAATGGATTTTGACTCGGATTTTGCTACTGAGGGTCCAAATGTTTCATCCAAACAGGAAGATTTTTTTATGGAGCTGATTGATGAAGTTTTGGATCGAGTTTGGATTGCTGTGGAGGATGACTATTCAGCGGGAGCTCCTTGTGTTCCTGATACAGATTCGGAGAGCGATGCACCTCAACGAGATGATTCTGGCCGTGACATTGTTGTTCCTGAGGGTCCCGGTCCAGGGAAGCATCGGGAGCGTTCCTTGCCGATGCTTGACGGTGTTGGTCTTTCTGGTCAAGGTGAATGTATGGAGGGAGCTTCGTCTTGCGTTTCGGATTCCGAAGACGATACATTGAGGGTATTGGAGCCGACTGACTCTGGCCACAGTGACGGCATGATCCGTGAGCGTTCCGGTGCTTGTTCGCAGGTGGAAGGCGCTGTTGACTTGATTTTGGACAGTGTTTTGGATAGGGTTTGGGATTGTGTCGGGCCCCCTGAAGCGACGTAGGCAGGCTGAGCTGTCTGAGTGGAGGGTGGATATCGTTAAAAGGCGAAAGCTGCTAAAGTTCCAAAGGAGGCTTCAAGGATCGAGGAGGTTCCAAGGAGGTTTTGGAACTTTAGCAGGACGCTTAACGCCTTGGGTTATATAAGGTTATGGAAGGGCTACCTTCCATTTTTCGCTTTTTAGCGATATCTACTTTCCGTTCAGATGGCTTGGCTTGCTTGCCTCGCTTCAGGGGTTTGACAGAATCCCAAACTTTGTCTGAAACATTGTCTAGAATTGGGTTAGCAGTGTCTTCTGCTTGTGGGCAGGCGCCGGAGCATTCGCGAATCATGCCGTCATTGTGGCTGGAGTCGGTTGGTTCTGATACTTTTAATGTATCGTCTTCGGAGTCTGGAACGTGGGAGGAGGCTCTTTCTGTGCATTCGCCTTGACCAGAGGGACTGGCATTGTCGGGTGTCGGCAGGGAGCGTTCCTGGTGTTTCCTTGGACTGGGACTTTCAGGAATGATGGTGTCGTGGCCGGAGTCATTTCGCTGAGGTGCGTCGTTCTCTGGGTCTGTGTCGGGAGCGCAGGGAGCTCCCGCTGAATGGTCATCTTCTGCAGCGGTCCAGGCTCGATCTAAAGCTTCATCAATCAGCACCATAAGGAGGTCTTCCTGTTTGGATGAAACATTTGGACTTTCATTGGTGAAGTCTGGGTCGAAATCTATTTGTTTTGGTGAAATAGTCGTGGGTGGGATCTTCAGTTTAATCATTTCAGGAAACCGAAAGAGGAATAAATTGCCTGTTGGCTTTGTCCTAGTAACGTTGTTTTTGGGTGGTCTGTAAAAGACTTGCTTGAGTCTTCTTACTATTATGATTGTGCATTTGGGCGGTGATATCAATTTGCGATTCATCGGAATTGCGAGGGTCCTTGGGATGTGGCACATGTGTGGGATCTTCATCCGAATGGTTACTGCTGGGTGGGTCAGTTTCATTATCTGGAAAGAATTTAAGCATGATGAACTGAGTTACCGATTGATCCTAACAACGGTTTTTTTTAGTAGTCCACAAGGGACTTGCTTGAGTCTGGCATGCTATTGTTGTCATTGACAATATAGCGCATTTGAGTCATTTTCTGAAATTGTTTTTTTTAATTGGAGTGTGAGTATCATAAGCATAATAGGTAGTAACGTGGGACAGTGTGCGGATCTTCAAGGCCATGGAAGCTTACCATCTTCATTGTTTTGCATGTAACAGCTTACATTTTTTTCAATTGCCTTTGAAGTACTGGGTCTAGTCATGGACAAGCTGTTTATGGAGGCACTTTGCCCCGCTGAAACGTAAAAAATAATCAATATTATTTAATCATCATCATCATCATCATCAGCCTATGATAGTCCACTGCTGAACGTAGGCCTCTCCTATTAACTATGCGTATACGCATTAGGAGGTAAATGCCCATAATCGCCACGCTGGGCAAGCGGATTGGCGATCGCAGTAATGTGTCCACTATGATGACGCTGCTGCCCATCATCAATCTTTTGTCAAATAATGGTAAGTGACACTTCAATCCCTTAGTCGACTCTTACGACACCCGCAGGAGGAGTTGGGGTGGTGACAAATGTATTCTTACTGCCGTCACCACACGGCTAAATACTTACTTACTTACACGGATAATATTATTTAATCAAAAGTACTAATCACAACTACCTTTTTATTATTATTATCGTAAGAATCACTCAAAGTCGCGAAGTCTCATTAATCGTCAGTACTAAAACCTGATAAGTTCGCATAAAACAACAACAATTATTTTCATAGTCAGTGCTAAAACCCGATAAGATCAAATAAAACAACAACAATGCTTTTCACAGTCAGTGCTAAAAACCGATAAGTTCAATAAAACAACAACAATGCTTTTCATGGTAACGGTTAGTTACAATAGCTTACATTAATTGTTACTTGAACTCATTACTATAAACACGGTGTGTAAAATATGACAATTCTACGTTTATTCTAGGTTAGAAAAGTAGATTACCTGTTTCCAGCTTATTACTGCAAGCTAGGTAGTTGCACTAATTTTCTGCCTCGGTCACCCATCACACAACTTTGAACACAATCATTCACAACCTTCTTTAATACAATACACCCCTTTTTAACAGCTATTTTCAATTAAATATGCAACGTTGCAGCGGTGCGCTTGCGTTCGTGACGCTACTTGTCAAGGCTGCGCATGATCATGGGGCCGTCGAAAAACTTATAGAGTTCTTCCCCGGACATATTTGAAAGAAATTTGTTAAAGGCCTCTTGCGAGAATCCGATTACTGGACTTAACATAATATTTTATTAGAGAATTGTTTCAAATAAGTACTATAAGTTTATTTGTTGGGTTCTCTTTGAATAAATTTGTATGTGCAATAAATTATGTCGTAAAAGTAGAATCCAACAAATGCTTTTAACGTATTCTAATTCGTAATAAAATCCTTTAAAGTTGGCAATCGTAATGAGGTGAGACCGGGTAAGTAACAGTAACTGGTTCTACATTGTGTGTTTAGTTTGATTAGGTGTAAATATCTCGGCACTAAATACCAATAAATATACATTATGTGGTTCTTCCATTAAGTAATAAATAAAAATTAAGTCTTAAATGTAGTTGTAGTATTTAGTTTTGAATTAATAGTTGAAATCAAGTACTTATTGGGTTATATACTCGGCATATTTCCGTGATACATGTAAAATCAGCTTATCTGATATTACCATTAGATTGACCGATACTGAATCATTCTAAAACTGTTTTTACTTTAAAATCTCACTTTTTGTCACTTATCGGGTTTCACCAGGCAACCCTCGATATGGAGTGCACGCCACTGGTTGGCTACCACCGTACATTCGGTGTAAACGCCCGTGAAATGACTTACCTTCGTGTTTGCCGTGTTTCGGGGTCAGCCGGTGTATTTACCAGCATCTATCTAGCGGGCCAGCAAGGCGGTGGCAACTAACAGGTTACTGATTGTCTCCTGTTCGTTGCCGCCGCGATTTGGGCTCTACTTTTCACTTACGATCAGGTGGAGTGGAGCCACTTTGTTGTGCCAACGTTATTTTTATTGGGTCGGCAACGCGCATGTGACACCCTGAGGTTGCAGGCGACCATAGGCTACGGTGACTGCTTTCCATCAGGCGAGCCGTATGCTTGTTTGCCACCGAAGTGGTATAAAAAAAAATATATATATACGGTATATGGTCGCAGGCAATTTAGTATGCCGTGCGGTTTCCATGTTTTATTATTTCGTAGATTAATACTATATTTGAAAATGTCGTCACGTATAAGACATTGGATACGTATCACGTGACATGACTCTGCTAATTAGGCCCATGTTCAAAAGGTTGCTATGCTGACGGGATTCCACCTCAATTTGAGTCGAGCGGCCAATCACGTCAAATTTGGCTGTTTTGACAGAACTGTTTAAAAACGAAAATTCAGTTCTCAATCATCATCAGCCTATGATAGTCCACTGCTGTATGTAGGCGGGTCAAAATTCTTTTCGTTGTCTTGTTTCATACCACTTTGTCACGCTTTTAGTTGCTGTTTCGACTAAGTATTGCATACTTAGTTGTTCGAAATAAATCCCGCCGAAAGAAATATTTTTCCAACTTCATCAACTTTTTCCATTAGTTCTTTAACCAATTCCTGCAATACTATTGCACATTATGGTACAAGTGCGAAAAAAATGAAGACTTTAAATCGACACGCGAAACGAATTTCCTTTTCGTTGTATCGTATGTACCACGTTCAATAACTACTAGCGCGTACAAAAAGCATTTGTACTGAAAAATGTTTTTCTCAAACATGCAATGAAATATTGTGTTTACGTTTCTTAAAATAGACGGAAATATCGCTTTTAAGGCGCAGTAACTCACTGGGATGGAAATGGAATTTCATAACACTTTTAAGGCCTAGGCCTCCAAAGTAATTTTTTTTTTTAATTTCGACAACATTGTCATTATTTTTTTTGTATTTCTTTGTATGTTTGAGAAAAGCACTACCTATACATGCCTCGGCGTGAAAACGGATTTCCGGCCTCGTTACCTATCCGGTATATATACCAACTTGGCCGGAAATCCTCATTTTCCCGGCCTCTGATGTAATGTACTCTGGTGTATTATGTAAGCCAGAGTTGAGACTTACTTTTATACCTTTAAAACATGTCAAAGACCCTTAAGTGTCTTCGAGTCTTCAATTGTAACTTATTGTTTGATGTGCATCCTTAGGGAATTACAAAGTTATATTGAAATAAGATTGATCTTGGCTGTTTACATTGAATCATGAATACGGATGAGGTCAATTGAGTTGAGACATAAGGTTACTAGCTATTTCTTTAAAAATATTTGTGTATTGATTGCAAAAAAAATTACATAGTAGAACTTTAATGAAAACCAAATTTTTCGTCATAATTTTTGTGGAACATCTTTTAGCAGTGAAAAAGGCGACAAGATCAAAATATTCTATGAGCAATCAATAATACGCGCCTAAATATTATAAATACTCTGACTTTTTCAAAGGTTGTCGAACAGTGTACACACTATAAATTAGTATGACTAATTTTTGTAACGTATTGAACATTGATCAATTTATCAAAAACACAGCACCTATTTATGTATACCTAGGCAGGATTTTTTACTTAACTCATAAGATAAGAGAAATTCCAATTAGTTCTCGATATCCCGTTATCCTAATTGTAATCAGCTAAAATTAGGGTAAGCTCAAATTAAAAGGCTTTTTGATGCAGTGGGTACTAAGCGACAATATAGAATGACTGTACAAAAGAGAAAAAAACTTTAGTATTGAATGCAGACAAATATTATTTTAGCGCCATCTATGATACATTTTCACGAACCACTGAACAAGCGTGCACGGAAAACTCATCCCGCTTTCCAGCTTTCCACTAGGTTCAACGGCTTTCTACAAGATGGCGCCACTAACAAAGAAAAATGCTTTCACACACTTTTCTTATTTGTTACTAGACTAAATACGTTTATTTATACGTTTTCGAAATAGACTTTATGTATGAGATTTAAGTTTGGTTTTTCACTGAATGATAGCTGCTACAATAGGTTGAAAAACTTTTAAATTGAAAAAGGTGATATGAATTTAGTGATTTTAGGTGTTTAAGTCGTTTTTATAATATTTATTGACTTACAATGTTATCGGATACTAAAAAAAGGTTGCAAAAACTGTTCTTTGTACACTCAAGTACTGTTTGCAAAGAAAGGTTTTAATATCCGAAGGAATTGCTTAAAAATATGTATGCGTCTGCCATAGCCTAATTGCCAGTGATTCTGCCTGCGAAACTGACCGATCCGAATACAAAAACATATATTTTCATTCTTCCATTCTGTTACCGGCATTTAAAGTGATAAGTGTACTTTTACCATTAATCCAGTGATGACTGTACTGTATTTTAGCGCCATCTACATTAAATTTAATATCATGAGCTTATTCGAACCCAATATAAGAAAAAAATCCATATACACCGTGGGCTGCTTAAACCCGAAAGATTTTAACCACGCATTTTTGATGTAAAAACAAACAAAAAATGTTATATGACTTTTGTAATTTTTTGAGATTTTTTTTTAATTTCTTTTTTTTTTAATTTTTTAATGTATTTAAACACAAAAAGTAGATGTTATTCATATAACTAGCACTTACAATGAGTGTTAACGTTTTTCTTATAATCACCTCGTTTTTAATGGTTTTACGAGGTCGCATTGAAAAGTTTGGAGCCTTAGGTTGACATTTAAATAAAAAAGAAAAAATAATACTGGCACGTAATAGCCACTTCTCTTTTAATTATAAACTGCCGTCTTTTGATTTTCTTCCGTCAAAATTGCAACAGTTGTGATTGATTTTGCAAAGAGTGTTCACGGTTTCCATAGAAATGGATAAAATTGAGCATCGTTCTGTTATAAAATATTTATTAAAGAAAGGGTTAACGCCAAAAGAAATTTATGAAGATATGTTCGAAACTTTAAGGGAATCTGCCCCATCATATGCCACCATTAAAAGATGGGTGGCTGATTTCAAACGTGGCAGAGAAGCAGTACAAGATGAACCTAGGAGCGGTAGGCCGCTGACGGCTACCACGGATAAAAACGTCAATAAAATACTAGACCTAATTTTAAATGATAGGAGGTTGAAGATCGCAGAGATAGCGGAAGCTATAGGCAAAATACAATTACCAACGATCTTGGATTTTCTAAGGTCTCTGCCAGATGGGTACCTAGACTGCTTTCAGCCGAAAACAAACGCACCCGCCATACAGTGTCACAGGATTGTTTGGATCTGTTTCAAAGCGATCCTTAAGATTTTATTAGTCGTTTCATAACTATGGATGAAACTTGGGTTCACCGCAATACACCAGAGACAAAAGTACAATCAAAGCAACGGAAAAGAGCAGGTTCGCCACCCCCTAAAAAAGCTAGGACCGTATTGTTAACCAAGAAGGTAATGGCTTCAGTCTTTTGGGACTGCAGAGGGATCATTATGATTGACATTCTTGAAAAGGGAAAAACCATAAATGCAGATTATTATTGCACACTTTTACTACGTTTGCGTGAAGAAATAATAATAAAAAGGCCTGGTATGCTGTCTAAGAAAATATTATTCCACCAAGACAATGCTTCTGTCCATACATCGGCGAAATCAATTGCACAAATACATAATTTTGGCTTTGAATTGTTGCCGCACCCACCACATTCGCCGGACTTGGCCCCGTCCGACTACCATCTCTTCCCCAATCTAAAAAAACACATGGCAGGACGAAAATTCTCGACGAACATCGAGGTACAAGAAGCTGTAGCTGAATATTTTGATGACCTTGAAGATTATTTTTTTTTACAAGGAATTCGAAACTTAGAAACCAGATGGCAAAAGTGTATAGATCGTTCTGGAGATTATTTATTTATTTATTTATTTATTTAACCTTTATTGCACAGTTACAAAAAAAATAAAAGTACAAATGGCGGACTTAATGCCTTAAGGCATTCTCTACCAGTCAACCATTGGGTCAAACAGAAAACTTACATTTGGTGCGGAATAAATAAAAAGAGAAATAAACACTAAAGTCACAAAACAAGTAATATTTTGTTTATCGTATAAAATACATACATATACTTACATATATACATAAAAAAACATAATAATAAAAACAATGTACCCATGCACAACCACAACACCCACTATGACCCTTGATGTACGCGAAGCAGATGTTCACGTAATTTGCGTTTAAAAGAAAATTTGCTCTGCGCTTGACGAATTACTAGAGGATTATGTTGAGAAATAAAATAATTATTTATACTAAATTCGTTTTTTTATAGGTTAGGCTCAAAACTTTTCAATCCACCTTCGTATTTCTCACTTTTAGAGATCTATTAATGAGGTTAGTGAGACTATTCTCCATAATGGCACCAATGCCGTTAAAAATACCTTTTGTACTGAGTAACAATTAGAAAATATGTTTTTTTTATTGGTACTAACTCTGAAACTAGGCGATATTCAGAAAAGTTTATACGACATTCGTTCCTAAATGTGGTCTGGAATACACTGATAAAAGCGGTCGGGTTTAAACAGCCCACGGTGTATTTAATCTTTCCATTTCGGTAATAGTTAGCCGTGTGGTGACGGCAGTAAGAATACATTTTGTCACCACCCCAACTCCTCCTGCGGGTGTCGTAAGAGTCGACTAAGGGATTGAAGTGTCACTGACCATTATTTAATAAAATATTGTTGATGGGCAGCAGCGTCATCATAGTGGACACATTACTGCGATCGCCAATCCGCTTGCCCAGCGTGGCGATTATGGGCATTTATCCTAATGCGTCTATACGCATAGTTAATAGGAGAGGCTTACGTCCAGTAGTGGACTATCAGAGGCTGATGATGATGATGATTTCGGTAATGGCCTATTTGGATCGAAAGAACCATGAATACAGAGTAGGAATCATACAACAAAGTGTCCAAATAAAAAATACCTATAAATATAACTAAACGGTTAAACCACGTGTATTTAGTCACTACGCGCGACCTGTTTTGGAGGGCCTAGGTCTCCATTATCAAGCACTTAGCCCGTTCATGCCTCGCGACTTGCAAGCCCTATACTCTCGAGTCACATGTATACAAGGTGTTACACTAGCCATTGAAAACCTTGAACGGGGTGATTTAGTAGGCTATACTGAACAACTTTTACTATCCAATCACGAAATCAAAAAAAAAAATTGGCGTTTTCATACATTGTGACCGATCGATAACGACATTTTGTATGAAAAATCCATTTTTTTTGCGATTTGTTGGTTAGCATACATTTACATTACATATTAAAACTTATTCAGTATAACCTACCAAATCACCCAGTTCAATGTTTTCAGTGGGTGGTGTAACATCCTGTAGTTATTATGTACCAAAAAAGTTAAATAAAAAAAAATACTTTTGGGGACTACTTTGAAATATTCCCGATATATTTTTTTCTACCATTACCTTACACAACAGCAGTCTATCAAACAATGTGGTTTCTAGTGCTCGTGTTAGTCGCACGGTGGGTTGAATCGTATTTTCTCAAACTTGCAATAAAATGTTGACATTACAAACGTCAAATTTGTCAGCCTCCGTAGCCTAGTTGGTAGTGACCCTGCCTACGAAGCTGGAGGTTCTGGGTTCGAATCCCGGCGAGGGCATTATTTGTGTATTTATTTATCACAAATATTTGTTCCTTGGTCATGGCTGTCTTATGTATTTAAGTATCAATCTATTATATATATCGTCGCCTGGTACCCACATCACAAGCCTTAATTGAGCTTACCGTGGGACTAGGTCGATTTGTGTAAAGATGTCCTAAAATATAAATAAAAAAAAAAATTTAACAAAATTGGATACGGAAGTGCCATATTTGCTAGTTCGATGACAGCGGCATTTCTCGAAAGCTTGTAACTTATAATACAAGCGGAAGTCCTTATCCAAATAGTGTCAAAAAGAGACTTTCACTTGTATTACAGGTTATATATATATATTTTAGCCTATATAATCCCACTGCTGGGCACAGGCCTCCTCTCATGTATGAGAGGGATTGGGCTATAGTCCCCCACGCTGGCCCTAAGCGGGTTGGGAACTTCGCATACACCTTTGAATTTCTTCGCGGATGTATGCAGG
>JALPQI010019410.1:0-22475 GCA_025490895.1 Thaumatotibia leucotreta
TACCTATTTAAATATGACATCACAGTATAATAAACTCTAATATTAAATTAAACTAGAGATGTATATTCTCTAATGTCAATAATACATAATTTTGGAGATGTAAAGTATCCCCAATGTCAGTTAATAAATAATAATAATTTGGAGGTGTAAGAATCTCCAAATGTCAATAAAAAGTAAATAAAAAGGTATATGAAACAAATGTTTCATATACCTAATAGGCTGCGCAGTGTGACGTTTCAGGTACGACTAAGAACAAGAGGCGTTAATGAAATTATACTACAAATCTTGAAAGCCTAGGCCGGCTAAGTGCTCTCTTTTTAATTCCCACTCCACATAAATTTGCGGCACAGGCATCGTGACATTCTGTCACTATGCAATAAAATTGATGTTTTTGTTGTTTATGGGTATTTTCACTTCTAGGGACCCAATTAGCTTAACTCTCACAAAAAAATTAACTTCGATGTCAGCTTTGTAACGACAATTATGCATGAAATATTTACGTAAATCCACTTTATTCGTGTTTTTATATTGCATACACGCGTATTCTTTCTTGATTAAATGATAAAAAATATTTTTGGTAATATTAAATGCTTAAATTGTCGTTACAAAGCTGTCATCGAAGTTAAGTTTTTTGAGTTAAGCTAATTTGGGTGTCCCTAGAAGTGAAAATGCCCTTATTTCATTGCATGTTTGAGAAAAGCACTATTCATACCTCTGCCGGAAATATGGGGTTGCCCGCCTCAGACCTGTCCATCTAAATGTCTTCGTACGGCAACTCCTTTCGCCCCGGCCTCTATAAAGCTTGTTCACGAAATAAAGTAGCCATCGTAAAATCAGTCTCTACTGTTACGCAACAGTCCCATGAAGTTCTAACAGCCTGGGGACTGTAAATTGATTCTTCTGTTTCATGTTGAACAATCCAATATCCAAAAGTATTGCGCTGAAAAGTCGTCAAAATCAAAATAACTTCAGATAATGCTTATTGCAAAAATTCACGCCCAAAAAAGTGCGAACTTCCGAGACGATTTCAACAATGTTAGTCTTGAAATAATTAATGAAAAGTGTAGACACGAGGATTCACAGTTTATTATAGTATCGCTATTGTAATTTAGTTAAGACCCATTGGGAAACTAAATAACCCCAAAATGGTAAAATAAGAAGAAACACTACTTAAATCCAGAAGTTGAAATAAAAGTCCATTGATTGAGAAATTGATATAAATACCAACCACAGCGTCCGAGTAGATAGGCGAAGAGCCCTTCTTTGTAATAACATCCATACTAAGGTATGGTCTCATACAAAAAAAAGAATTATACAGCAATGGCTACTTTATTTCGTGAACAAGCCTTAGTAATGGACTAGAGTTACCCGTTTGCTAAATATTTTAATATGTTTGAATCTCACGTTAGTTATAATCATCAACACACTTCATCAAACAACTTGACTTACTTTTCTCTTCCAGTTCTTCCTAGAAGTGGTATCGATCCTCGTAGTGGTGTGCTTGGTGAATTGGTGGCTTCTACTGCCAACAGCGGTGGTGGCGCTGCTACTGCACCTCCTCAGGAGTCTGTTCCTCAGCACCAGCAGGGAGCTGAAGAGGATAGAGGCCATCGGTGAGTGCTGCCAGTTCTAGAAAAAAAAAAAAAAAAAAAAAAATCTTGGGACATCTTACACAAACGACCTAGTCCCACGGTAAGCTCAATTAAGGCTTGTGATGTGGGTACTAGGCGACGATATATATAATAGATACATAACATATAGATACTTAAATACATAGACAACCATGACCAAGGAACAAATATTTGTGATAAATAAATACACAAATAATGCCCTCGCCGGGATTCGAACCCGGAACCTCCAGCTTCGTAGGCAGGGTCACTACCAACTAGGCTACAGAGGCTGCCAGTTGTAGAAGTGTCCATGGTGTGTCTGGTGAACTGGTGTCTGCTGCCAACAGCGGTGGTGGCGCTGCTACTGCACCTCCTCAGGAGTCTGTTCCTCTTCAGCAGGGAGCTGAAGAGGATAGAGGCTATCGGTGAGTGCTGCCAGTTGTAGAAGTGTCCATGTGTCTGGTGAACTGGTGTCTGCTGCCAACAGCGGTGGTGGCGCTGCTACTGCACCTCCTCAGGAGTCTGTTCCTCTTCAGCAGGGAGCTGAAGAGGATAGAGGCCGTCGGTGAGTGCTGCCAGTTGTAGAAGTGTCCATGGTGTGTCTGGTGAACTGGTGTCTGCTGCCAACAGCGGTGGTGGCGCTGCTACTGCACCTCCTCAGGAGTCTGTTCCTCTTCAGCAGGGAGCTGAAGAGGATAGAGGCCATCGGTGAGTGCTGCCAGTTGTAGAAGTGTCCATGGTGTGTCTGGTGAACTGGTGTCTGCTGCCAACAGCGGTGGTGGCGCTGCTACTGCACCTCCTCAGGAGTCTGTTCCTCTTCAGCAGGGAGCTGAAGAGGATAGAGGCCATCGGTGAGTGCTGCCAGAAATAGTCTGGTTTTCCTCGCGTAAGGCACTAAGCTGTGAACTATCGGCTATAAACACGAACAAAAGATACGCACTCCCGTGTATACTGGGTTATTTTTTCATCAGTACAAATACTCTAGGAGGTGTATAAGTAAGTCATAATGAACAACTTTTACTAAGGGGCCGAACCTGAAATCGCGAAAAAAAAAATCAGCTGTTCCATAGAAATTGTTGACTCATGGTCGTCTGAAATGTATGAAACAGCTGATTTTTTTTCGCGATTTCAGGTTCGGCCCCATAGTAAAAGTTGTTCATTTTGACTTACTTATACAGCCCCTAGAGTATTTGTACTGGTGAAAAAATAACCTTGTATAAAAGAGACACGGCGACACTCGCCCAGCTATCGGCTATTACCGCCGGGCGAGTATCGCCGTGTCTTGTTTATTTACACGGGATAGCGTATCTTTTGTTCGTGTTTATAGCCGATAGTTCATAGCTTTGTAGCTCGCGGTGAGACCAGTGACTAATGCATTGTAAAATGTTGTATGCTACACATTTCAACATGCGTATCGTACCCTCCTAAAACCCAATGTACATTACAATGCACATAGTTGTTGCAATCCAATTTGTATCTTTCGTGAACCAATTAAAGTAGAATTTCTTTTGTTTCATTACTTTTTGAAACAAACGAAATTCTTACCAATTTACATATAGAACAAGGTTCAAATCAAAAACAGGAAAACTAACTATGGTGGCCCTTACGAGGTTCTAACATTTTACAACTGTATCATAATAGTACATTACGACACAAGTGCGAAAAACATGAAATTCGATATTTTTTCCTTTCAAATTCAATTTCCTTTTTGCACGTGTCTCGTACGACGTTTTTTAGTACAGATCGCCCTCCGAAGTTTTGGACCTGACGTAAAATGAGCCACTTTCTCGCACTAGAGCCTAAAAAAGGCACCATCTGTACAAAATAGCACATTACGACACAAGTGTGAAAAACATGAAATTCGAAACGAGTGGCGATGTTTCAAAACACGACCGATAGGGAGTGTTTTAAATCGACACGAGTTACGAATTTCGGTTTTGCACGTGTCTCGTACGACGTTTTTTAGTACAGATGGCTCTCCGAAGTTTTGGACCTGACGTAAAATGACCCACTTCTCGCACTAGAGCCTAAAAAAGGCACCATCTGTACAAAAAATGTATTTTTTACAGTATGTTGTGTTTGTTTCAGCCCGCAGCCAATCGTTGAATCACACGACGGCCACGGTCGGCGGTCTAGCGACCATTAGGTCCACTAAGGAGACCCAGGTCACGCTGGCGAGAGAGTTCGATAAACTACAGGTTGGTTAAATATTATGTATTTACCTGTACAATGTGCCTATGAGGAAAGAAAAAAAAAACAACGAATTACTGAACTTTGAAGTTAAAAATGTCGTATGAAGTTTTGCCGGATTTCATTCAAATGTACATTTTTAAAGCAGGTTTTGAGTTTTGACCGTTACACAATGATACGCGTATTCTAGGAAACTATTTTGTTACTGTGTTGTATTAGTCTTCTGGGGTGAATCAAATTTTTTCTGTCTGTTATTACCATGGTTACGGTCGCCTGAGTCGCGCTGGTTTTATGCAAAATTATGCTACTTAAATTATGCAAGCATGCATGTAGTTTGTAGATGGCCCATTAAGAAAAGGCCTTATTAACACCAGAAAAATGTATGTTTGTGTAGCTTAAGTGGCTCAATTTTGCAGAAAACCAGCGTGACCATGGCAATAATAGACAGAAAAAAGTTGATTATGGGAATTTACCTCCTAATGCGTCTATACGCATAGTTAATAGGAGAGGCCTACGTCCAGCAGTGGACTATCATAGGCTGATGATGAATCAATGTCGCTGTCACTGTCACTCTTTGCCATCTATTTCAATTGACTTTTCTTCGATGACATCGCGTTATCCTGGTAACAGTGAAAATTAGATCTAATTCGCATTGGTTTAGAGTTGAAAATTATAGTGGAATTGTTTTTGATTTTTTCAATAAAATCCGGAAAAAAACGAGCGGTTTGTAAAGAATCGGGATTTAATCCGGAAATTTTCAACGCTAATTCTAATTAACACCATAAATCAAAATAAACAAGTTAATCTTTGAAATGACAAATTCATGTGGGTTGGTTCCTTTTTGCATAACTTTCCTCTTCAATTATCCTATTATTTGTTTACAGGACCTTCATAGTTCTTCGTGGTCCCTGGTCCTCAATACGAACAGAGCCTTCGGTTTCTGGATGGACATGGTGTGCTGTCTATATCTCGCATTCGTCACATTCAGCTTTTTCCTGTTCAGCGAAGGTAAGCGTCTGATAGAAATGTTTTTATTTTATTTAGGACTGATTTTTCAATTGCCAGTTAACAATATCTGTCAGTTAAACGCTAGCTCGGTCCTATTTTGACTGAAGACTTTAGAAAAGGATAGTTATCATTTTAACTAACGAATACGTTTATCTGGCGATTGAAAAATCATCCCTTAGTGTGGGGAAACAAATAAAAATGAAAATATATTTTTTATTTATTTTTATTTTTTATGACAGTTTGTTGAACTTTACGCCACAGTGCTGCCATCTCATAGTGGCGGAAAATTTATTAAAACCCTCATTGATCCGTAACTTAACTAGACCTATAGTTTCCATAATTGAAAGATGTTGCTATTATATTTTTTCAGAGAAAGTAAGCTTTTGACCTTTAAAAATTATGCTACGATATTTTTAAGGAGATTCCTTATTATTGCGGATAAATAGTAGATAACATGCCAAGGCCGTTTAAGTGGAAAATGTGTCGGATGACGGGTAATTGTGATCCGAGGCTTTCCCATTTAACGGCCGAGGTGTGTATATTATTTTTCTGCACAACGGAGCCGGCAGGCGGCAACTTAGTTTAGCGCAGCGGCCGGCAAATTGCTGTTTGCCGGCCGGAGGGCAGAAAATACTATTGTTTTCTCTTGCAGACACTATTGGAGGCAACGTGGGTCTTGCAATAACTCAAGTGATTGGCCTAGTGGGAATGTGCCAATACGGCATGCGACAGACTGCCGAGGTGGAGAACCAGATGACATCGGTGAGTTTTACTTTACAATTTGACACTCATTTTGGCATTATCAGTTTGGTACTACTCAAATTTGCACAAATTTTTTTTCAAGACACCCGAAAAACCTTCTTGGCTTAAGATCGGACTAGTATCTAATTTCAACTCTAAAGTAAGGAGAAGAATAGCTTCATGTTAAAGATCGGATTTCCATTCGATTTCTTTTTAAACGTTCGTAGCTCATAACTGATGCGGCTGAGCGGTTGCTGCATACTAGCGAGAGATGCGGGGTGAAATGGCGTCATGCATAATATAGTCAGTGAGGAAAAAATACTACTATTTTAGTTATCAAGCATAGCCCGTGCTATCGCGCGCGTATAGTGAATATAATATAAACAAGAGTTTAACCGTTTAATTGTATTTATATGACAATTAACGTTTATATGTCGATTACAGGTGGAAAGAATGTTAGAATACACAAATCTTCAACCAGAGAAACCTGTTGATGTGGACACAAAAGCTCTTAAATTGAATCATCCGGGCTTGAACTTCGAGCTTTGGCCTGAAAAAGGTACGTTCACGACATGCGTACAATCGAAATAGTATTTAACACAATCGTGTTATAATAGAGAGCTTTTCAGTCGAGTACTGTGTTGGCCTAAGTAAGGTACGAAATAGAAATGACAATTTTCATGTGAGGAAATACTCCATCGAAGTATTTACCCTCATTATTGTGCACAAAGTAGTCCTGGGAAAATCTGACCCTGGGTCGTCCTGATCTGGGGTTTTTTAAGTTTCTGTCCTGATTAGCAAATTTCCAGATGGTAACAATATATGCGAAATATACTTAGGTAAGACAATCTTCTGAAAAAGTAACTTTTATATCACTTAAAATGCGTAAACAAGGGAAAACTTTAGGCCATCATTCTCCCAAAAGATAACTTCACTTATTTTATCACAAATATCAGTTTTGTAAAACTAAGTTAAGATATTTGATTGATATTGATTGTTATTAAGTTTTTAAAGCAATTGCCCCCGTCTATTGAGAAATGAAAATGTATTTTGATAATTTTGACACTTAGAAACATACATACGCTTTCTAACATACATACACTTTCTTCTGTTCGGGACTTCTTTTTAGGCAAAAAATAACATCTAGTGGTTATTACATATAAACTTACCCTTTTATTCATAAAAGTCCCCTAACTTAGCAAACCGCTTATGAATAAAATAACTATAAAAAAGTAGAATTCTTTACCGGCAAATGTGTTTCCGCATACCTATACTGCCTTGCTAAGCATGATAGCGATATCTAAAACTGATATTTAATGCAAACATGCACCTTAAATTCTATAGCTGACGATTCCATTGCCAAATGCCTCTATTTTTGAGATATCGCTATTTCGCTTAGCAGGGTAGTATAAGTTGGGACCCTTTAAACGAAGCGTGAAGAAGCATCTAGCGGGCCAGCAAGGCGGTAGCCACTGACATGTTACTGCTGGTCTCCTGTTCGTTGCCGCCGCGATTTGGGCTCTACTTTTCACTTATGATCAGATGGAGTGGAGCCACTTTGTTGTGCAAATATAAAAAAAGGAAAGACTGTACTTACATAAAAAAAAATTAACTGTTTATTTATAAGAAAATAAATAAAGTTATAATGTTTTACTTTAGTAAAATCTTTTATTTTTCAATCCCAGGTGAAATAGCCTTCGAAGATGTATCTCTAGAATACGAAAAGCCCCCCAAAAATGACCAATTGAACAACAAGAGACAAGAGGAAGCCCCTAAAGTGGTAGAGGCGAAGGAACTACCGACGTACGCGATAAGGGGGGTGAGCTTCGTGGTGAGACCCGCAGAGAAGGTGGCGGTGGTCGGGAGAACTGGGGCTGGGAAGAGTTCGCTTATACAGGCGCTGTTCAGGTAATTAGAGATTATTTGTATTTATGACAGGTATAGAAAGTGTAATGAAGATCGAGAACGGTGGCGTGAAATTGGGGAGGCCTATGTCCAGCAGTGGACTGCGATAGGCTGATGATGATGATGATGAATGCCTCCGGACGTCGGCATATGCATCCACAGACGAATCTTCGCCACACGTCTGTTGATCGTTCAAAAGAAAGAAAGAAAAACATTTATTTGTGACGCTTACAGTACAAACATAAACAAGACAACATAGGAAAATAAAAAAATAAATAAATAAAAGAAAGTAAGTGGTGTGTGCATCACAAAATGGACCCAACTCAGCATATTGCCGACTAAGAAATCGGCGCTGGTCTTCCGTAGGGCTATTCAGTGATGCCACGACATATAACACAAAGAGTTACAAACATTAAAACAAAACATTACCACATAACAACATAAAAAAATAATTAAAATTACTATCCACATACACAAATATGAAACACTTTTTTATTTTTTCATTATCCATGAACGCGACCATATCACTGTCATCCGCCTCCGCCAATTGCAATAGCTGTCATCACTGACAGCAGCGACGAAAAAATGGCGAATCTCGGATATGGCCGGCTCACGGATAACGCACTAAAATTACACACAAACACAAGAAGTTCAGTCTGAGTTCAATCTCGTCAGACGCTACTCCCGAGAAAGATGGACGTTGAAACTGTAGCAGCCGCACCTATTTATTTGTACAGTACTTTTAAACAATGAAACTAATCGGTTGAACTTGATAGTTGATAATTGGTAGTTACAAGCCTGCGACCATATATAACATGGACGTCTAACGCCAGCTCAAAAATGCCCCCAAAACCAATTGTTCAATTGTGCCAAGATGGGCAGGACATAGCGCTTTTCTTAACACCTCGCATTTTTCGGCGCAACAACTTTGACAAATGTTTATAGAATATAGCCAATCAAAACTTTGACCGACCAATCACAACTATTTTTAAATGGCGGTTTAAGTTTTTACAGGTTGATATTGAAATTCATTTCCGTGATGCATTGAAGAGGGGATTACACTTGGCAACTAAAATTCAGGACCGTTTTTGAAAGGCAATTTAGTGTGACGTGCGGCTTCCATGTTTTATTTCTTCGTAGTTACAAGCACTTTGATCCGGACCACAAAATCCGACAACATGCGGATCTGTGGCGGACGCGTCCGCGGATGTCAAATACCTACCGCAGATGTGGTCATCTATGACCAAATCACCACCTCTACACGTCCGCGGATGCATCCGGAGATTACGTCCGTGGACCCATCCGCAGACGTGTAGTGGAGGCATAAGGAACATAGAGGTGATCTGTTTAGTGGTAAGAGCACAGTATTGAATTCTGAAGTAAAATGTTGAAGAAATGTAAACAAGTTTTTTTTCGGAGGGTTATACATGGATATGTAGTGGGATCATTGCGGCCACTGCAGGCTTGTATGAACGTAGATGAGCACTGTATGCATTGTATGAGGAAGGGCGGTTTCATACGAGTGATGAATTTAAAGAACACGTCAAACAATATTCTAAGAAATTTAAGATTGATTGTAATAAAGCTAAGCGCGATTATCTTTCGCTAAAAATTAAAAATAGTTCCAACATCATTAAATCAAACTGGAAAGTGATTAATGCGGAGACTGGTCGATCAAAGCATAGATTCCACGATCCTAAATTAAAAATTAATGGCAAAATTATAGAGTCAACTTTAAAAGTATCAACAGAATTTGAGCACTTATTCACCGATATACCAGTCTCCATAACTAAGGATTTCAATTCATCACCTTCGTCTGCTACTATATTATTAAGAGATAACGTCCGTATGTGTAGTAACGACTTCAATTTTGAACATATAGAAATCTCAGATGTAATAAATCCCCTATTGAAATCGTAGCACCTGACTTGGTAGTAATATTTAATCATTGTGTTGATTGTGGTGAGTTCCCTGATCTAATGAAACATAGTAAAGTAACTCCTTTATTCAAATCCGGTAGCACTTCAAACCCCACTAATTTTAGACCTATATATCTGTGCTACCAACGTTCAGCAAAATTTTTGAAAAAATAGTTTTGTAACAATTAATTAAGCCCTTTAACGTAAACAATTTAATGCATAACAAGCAATTTGGTTTTACTCGGGGGCTCTCAACATCCGACGCTGGTGTCTAATTAATTAAACAAATATTTGATGCCTGAGAGGAATCACGAGATGCTTTAGATATCTTCTGTGATTTGTCCAAGGCCTTCGACTGCCCTTGTCATGAAACATTGATCAGGAAGCTAGACCACTATGGAGTTAGAGGATCAGCATTAAATTTACTGGAATCTTATTTACACGGTAGAATACAAATAGTTAATGTGAATGGACAGCGATCGCCGGGGTCATTGGTCTCCACGGGTGTACCACAGGGATCTATATTGGGTCCTTTCCTTTTCGTTATCTACATAAATGATTTGCCACATCTCATAAAGACTTACCATGTTAGTTGTGATTGGCTAAGGCTCGCAGTAAAGCTACCATACGACGCGACACTAGAGAGGAGGCTACGTCGATAGATTATTATCCATAGATATTTGATAAGGCCTGAATATTACGAAAAACATTAAAATCGATCTATCATTCAATAAGAAATGCAGACTAAAATATCGCATTGAGCGATATGTCTAATCTTTATATGAACTTTGAATATGAACAAAGTAATTTATAACGACATTTTCTTCATTGTTGCTGGGAATCAAATTAACAAATGATTATTTAGACGTACACCCTTAATAAAAATTATGTTATAATTCGTTTCCGCGATTGTCACATATTTAAATAAAACAATTTCAACCTTTGACTCAAAATAATGAATATACGCGATATAATCCATTTATATTGTTTCATCATATGAAATTGGTCAAAATATGAAAGAAAAATTTTACGTGATCAAATACATCAACAATTTATCGACCCTATTTGTCATCGGCAAGGTCGGTCGTACCTCTAGTGCGTACTCTACCGAGCAATGACAGTACGGTTGTGAATATCGCCAGCAATACTTGCTTGCTTTTCTAAGCCTTCAATGTAAAACGCATATAACGGGTGGCCAACTTGGAGGTATACAACTTTTTTTTGCCGCCATTTTGTTTTGGCGGTAAGTTTGACAGTTGTTGCAGCAAAATTAGTTTGTGTAGATACGGCAAATTTGTTATGGAGCGTTTTACGACGGAACAACGAGTTTTAATTATTAAAACGTTTTACTCATCCCAATCGTGTATTGCGGAAACTCTAAGGAAATTGCGGCCAACTTTTGGCAGAAATCACTTGCCTTCACGGCTAACAATAGCTCGTTTAGTCAAAAAATTTGAGCAGTATGGCATGGTAACAGACAAAACAGTTCCTCATCGTGTCAAAAAGGCTCGTACTCAACAGAATATTCAAACAGTTCGTGAAAGTGTAGCCGCAGAACCGACATTGTCTACCAGGCGACGATCTCAACAAGTCGGAATTAAGAGGACTTCTCTCCAAACAATTTTAAAGAAATACCTGTCTTTGTTTCCGTATAAGGTACAGATAACTCAAGAACTTAAGCCTCAAGACCATGTACTCCGTCGTGATTACTGTAGTGCTATGCTTACCAAGCTGGAAAGAGACCCAGGATTTCATCAAAAAATCATTATGAGTGACGAAGCTCATTTCGACCTCAGCGGGTGTGTTAATAAACAAAATTCTCGCTATTGGGGGGAAGAACAACCATCTTTAATCCATGAACAACCACTGCATCCTCGTCGAGTAACAGTTTGGTGTGGAATTTGGTCAGGAGGGGTAGTTGGGCCTTATTTCTTCGAAGATGCTATGGGTAATGCTGTTACAGTAAACGGAGAACGGTACCGTGAGATGATAACCAATTTTTTCTCAAATCAAGTAATGCATTTGGGTTTGGGAAACATGTGGTTTCAACAAGACGGGGCTACGTGTCACACGGCACGAGCCACAATGGAAACATTAAAAAGAATGTATCCCGGTCGGTTAATATCGAGAAAAGGTGACATTAATTGGCCCCCAAGATCGCCTGATTTAACAGCTCCTGACTTTTTTCTGTGGGGTTATCTAAAAGGACGTGTGTATGCTAATAGGCCAACCAACCTTCAGCAATTAAAACAAAATATTCGGACCACGGTCACTGAGATAACGCCGGAAATGTGTGAAAAAGTGATGAAAAACGCGATGAAAAGGGTTGGCATCTGCAATGCTGCTAGAGGTGGACATTTGTCTGATATTCTCTTCCATGTGTAATTGCCGACCCTAAGTATTAAATTAAACCAGTGATACTTTGTATTTTTTAATTTTTGTAGAATAAAATTTCAAAAATAAAGTGTATACCTCTTATTTGGCCACCCTGTACAATTTCTCACTGTTCAACCAATTAGTTCGGGGTTTGAGGTCCTGTATCATTTGTAAAAATACGTGGTTTTATCAACTAATAACTAAAAAAATCAATGCTTACATTGAAGAATATCTGCTTAAGGGTCCGGGAGTCCAGGGTTATCGGAGATCACAAAAACACATCCGTTCGGTATTGCATTTAATGAACGACAGACGGTGCGACATCTACCCTCTAGGTATTCTATAAAAGCAATGTTGGATTACCCACATATATTACACCTCCACCCTTAATTACTAGTATAAACATTTGCAGTAAATTATTACACATCCTTTAAGACTAATTACAAATATTACATATTTATTACATTTTAATCGAACTCGAAACCATATCTCTTTACGGGTTTACGAATGCGTTTGGGCGTGTCCATAGAGGGCGGATTAGCTACTAAATCCTGAGCCACCGTCTCTTCTGACACCGATGGCGATTCTTGCACGTCGGATTCCACCACAATTTCCGGCTCGCGCGGACTTTTATCTATATTATCAACCATAGTAGGTTCGCTTGGTACTGACTGTGACGCGTCCGACAAGGTCACCCCATAACTACTTCGTCTCTTCTTTATTTGATCCAAATGTCTTTTTACTTGTGGACCACTTTCCCTACCTATCACAAAATTTCGAGAACCTACTTTTTCTTCAACTTTACCCCTCAACCATCTTCCTCCCGCGTGATCTCGTGCCCACACGTGATCGCCTATTTTAAAATCTCTGGTTGTCCCCCCTGCGTTCAATACTTGATTATCTTGTGCTTGCTGCACCCTGGTTTCGACCTGCCTAGTACCGCTCAACAAGTCGAGCCTGGACCGCAGACGTCGACGTTGTAACAACATGGCCGGGGCGGAGCCTGTGGAACTGTGTTCGACGTTTCTGTACATCATTAGATACGCTTGTAGGGCCTCATCTACATCGCAACGGTCGCGAAGCGCCTTTTTTATAGCTCGCTTACATAATTTAACGGCGTTTTCCGCAGCGCCATTCGAAGCCGGGTGGTAAGCTGGTGAAAACGTCATTTTAATGCCGTTTATAGACATAAAATGTGCGAACTCCTTAGACGAGAACGGAGGGCCATTATCCGATACCAGTTCCACTGGCAACCCGAATCGTGCAAAGGTCTCGCGTAACGGCTTAATTACTGCCTTGGCTGTGGTTTTTGACATTTTGAATATTTCTAACCATTTAGTAGTTGAATCTACAATGACTAAAAATGTTTCACCATTAAACGGTCCCAGAAAGTCCACATGCAGTCGTGACCAGGGCTCCGGGTGGTACGGCCAGGGCTGCGGCGGCGCGCGCGGTGGCGCGGCGCCCTCTAGCGCGCACGTCGTGCATCGCTTGCTCAAATCCTCGATATCGCTATCTATTCCGGGCCACCACATTACGCTACGCGCTAGACTCTTCATTTTCACGATACCTAAATGACCTACGTGTAACTCTTCGAGTAACTTACTTCTTAAAGTCTCCGGTACCACCAGCCGGTAACCCCAAATAATACAACCTCGGTCTATGTACAATTCGTTGCGTCGTAAGAAATACGGCTTCAACGTTTCATCGTCACAACCGCTAGGCCACCCGGAAAGCAAAAATAGGAAAACTTTCTTGAGTACTACATCCTTACTGACCTGATCCTGTACCATTTTCCTCGTAATCGGTAAAAAGTTCTGAATAAAATTTAAATACGTGATTTCTTCACGCTGGCTTTTCTCCTTACCCACTGGCAAGCGAGACAAGGCGTCAGCCGCGTTACCATCGCTGCGCACATACTCGATGGTGTAGTCATACCCTGCTAAGATGATCGCCCACCTCTGCATACGACTTGCCGCCATCACGGGCACCCCTACCTTGTCGCCGAAAATTGTCACCAAGGGCTTGTGGTCCGTTCGGAGAATAAACTTTCTGCCGTATAAGTATTGGTGAAATTTTCGGACGCCAAAAATGATAGAAAGTGCTTCGCGTTCTATTTGAGAATAAGATTTTTCCGCGGCGTTGAGTACCCGCGACGCGTACGCTATCGGCCGCTCGGTGGCGCCACTGCCGTCGGCGGTGGGCACGAGGTGAGAGATTACCGCGCCGACCCCTACGCTGCTCGCATCTGTGGTCAAAATTAACGGATGTTCCGGCGAATAGTGCGCCAATATCTCGCTGGATACCAACATAGACTTAACCTTATTAAACGAATGAGCGCATGCTTTATTCCACTCATACTTCACATCTTTCCGTAACAATGCGTAAAGCGGTGATAGTATCGTGCTAATATTTGGTACAAACTTAGCATAATACATCACCAACCCCAAGAACGATCGTAACTCTGTCACATTGCTTGGTGCCGGTACCCGCCTGATGGCTTCAATTTTTTCTGGGCATGTATGAACGCCATGCCTACTAATCACAAACCCCAGATATGTCACTGAGTCCGCAAAAAAAGTACATTTATCTTTTCTAACTTTAAGCCCGTATTTCTGCAATCTCTTAAATACTTCATTTAACGTGTCTATATGCGAGCGGTCGTCATCCCCAGTAATGATTAAATCGTCCAGGAAAACACCTACCCGCGGCATATCGGCAAACAGTTGTTCGAGTTTCCTCTGGAAAATGCCAGGACTAGACGCTAGCCCGTATATCAATCTATTGTACATAAATAATCCCTTATTGGTGTTAATTACCGTATATTTCTTAGACTCATCCAATTCAAATTGAGCATAAGCCTGCGACAGATCTAATTTGGAGAATTTATCTCCCCCGTGCAATTTTGCGAGCAAATCCTCGACTTTAGGTAAAGGATAGTGGTCCACTTCCAAGCATTTATTTAAGGTCAATTTAAAATCAGCACATACCCTTATGGTGCCGTCTTTTTTTACCACCGGTACTATGGGGGTGGCCCAGTCGGACGTGGCGACCGGCGTGATGACGCCGTCGCGCACCAGCTGGTCCAGCGCGCGCTCCACCGGCTCGCGCAGCGCGTACGCCAGCGGCCGCGCGCGCAGGAACACGGGCCTCGCGCCCTCGCGCAGGTGGAACCCGACAGTGCCGCCCGTGAACCGGCCCAAGCCTTCCGCAAACACCTCACAATATCTGGAACTGAATTCCGTCTCATTAAACAACATGTTAATATTATCAATTTGTTTACATTCAAACTGTGACCTATCTATAATTTTCAACTCATTTCCCCAACGTCTACCTAATAAACTAGTTTTGCCTCCCTCGAATACGTATAAATCCAATTCCTTACAAATTCCATTATATTGCACTTTAACGGTAATTTTCCCCACAGGTTTAACTTTAATACCTAACGTATAATATCCGAGCACTAAACCGGTCATTTGTAACTTACAGTGCGTAAACATTTTCTTATAACAGTCTAAACTAATGCACGAAACCGGGCTGCCGGTGTCTATCTCCATAGATAACCACTTCCCTGCGATGTTTACGTCTACAGTGTATGGTTCACACGCAAGCGATTCACCAATGTCACTACTATTTAATGAAAAATTGTTTACCTCGTCGCTTTCACTGCTGTCCGACGGATCCATATACACCACCTTCTCCTCGGTCACGTTGTATAATGACGTACTTCCCCGCCACCGGGGACACACCTTCTTTAAGTGACCCTCCTGGTTACATACACGACAGACATAACATTTAAATTTACATCTATCGGCGTCATGATTTCCTCCGCATACTTTACACGTGGCCTTCTGTCCAGTATTATTATTTCTGTCGAAGCCTCGGAACTTCCCGCTTTCCGCTCCGCTTGTGCCGCTCGGACCGCCGCCGCTCGGCGTTCGCCCGCGGTTCGCGCCCGTCCGGCCCGCCGCCGCTCGCCCGCCGCCGGCGCCGCCGCCCGCTGTCGCTCGGCCTCGGCCTGGCCGGTCCATGTGGTGCACCGACGCCGACCCGCTGGCTGGTATACTGTCGCCGGTTCTACTCCGAGCACAGTCCTCTACTAGCGCCGCGTTGACCTCGGCCGCCTCCATGGACACGGCGAGCTTGTACGCCCTGTCGAATGTGATCTTGTCGTCCTCCGTAAACAGCTTCTGCCTGATATCATCATTTAAGAGACCACACACGAACTGATCCCTTAAATTCTCTTTTAAGCTGTCCCCTGTGAAACCACAGTCCTTGCTTAGTCTTTTAAGATCCGTTACAAAGTTGGCAATATTTTCATCACGATTTTGTACACGCTGACGAAATTTAAAACGTTCTGCTAGCAAACTCGGCTTTGGATTTAAATGGCCTTTCATTAACGTCACCAACTGGTCATAAGTCTTACTCGCCGGCTTGTCGGGAGTACATAGATTTACCATCAGTTCATAAGCCTCGCTGCCTACCACAGTAATTAAAGTTGCCACTTTTAGTTCACTTTTCACGTCATTTGCCACAAAATATTGTCCTAAACGGTCCACATAAAGTTCCCAATTGTCGTTGGCAAGGTCAAACGGCCCAAGTTTACCTACGGGCATTTTAGTCACTGTTCATAGAATAGTTTTCACTTTTCAACTGCACTCGCGTCCAATTGTTCTCGTCGCCACTGAAGAATATCTGCTTAAGGGTCCGGGAGTCCAGGGTTATCGGAGATCACAAAAACACATCCGTTCGGTATTGCATTTAATGAACGACAGACGGTGCGACATCTACCCTCTAGGTATTCTATAAAAGCAATGTTGGATTACCCACATATATTACATTAACATTTTTATTTACATTAGCAATTAAAACAAAATATTCGGACCACGGTCACTGAGATAACGCCGGAAATGTGTGAAAAAGTGATGAAAAACGCGATGAAAAGGGTTGGCATCTGCAATGCTGCTAGAGGTGGACATTTGTCTGATATTCTCTTCCATGTGTAATTGCCGACCCTAAGTATTAAATTAAACCAGTGATACTTTGTATTTTTTAATTTTTGTAGAATAAAATTTCAAAAATAAAGTGTATACCTCTTATTTGGCCACCCTGTACAATTTCTCACTGTTCAACCAATTAGTTCGGGGTTTGAGGTCCTGTATCATTTGTAAAAATACGTGGTTTTATCAACTAATAACTAAAAAAATCAATGCTTACATGTGGAACGTGACTCCATGTTTGTTTTCACTCCTATTTTTACACGTAACAACGGCACAGTTCGGCATTTTTTGCGGAAATGTCAGAGCTCATTACGCAATCGTGGCTAAGTTGCAACTGGTTTAAAGGACGCATCGTGCTAATTAAAGAGGCCAAACGGCCATATCGCTACGACATGAGCCACTTCTCCGTTAGCTATCTATAATGATCTATGATATCTACACACCCAAACATTGAGTTCAAGATTCCGAGATAGGCAATGAAATTGGATACAGATTGTTCAACAATATTCGTATTTTTCTTGCCTAAAGTGTACCCATAGTTCTGATTACTGTTTATGGATGTATACTATGTGCTCTTTCGTGTCCACTAGACAAGTTTTGTTAAAGTTTTGCTCCCTAAGTTCCGATCTTTAATAAGGGCCTTATCACACTTGCGATTTACAAGCGATTAGAAAGCGAAGCGTACGCGCGGCGTGTTCGTCGCGAATGTCGCGATTAAGCCACGACCGCGTGACGAATACGCCCAGCGCGCGTCATACTGCGCAGCGAATCTAATCTTATTAGTGACTGTCCAACTCAAATCACTCTGTGTGATTTACTGACGGCTTAGCAGCGTATTCGTTACGCGATCGCGGCATAATCGCGACGCACTCGCGGCGAACCGGTTACGGGCACGCGACGAACACGCCGCGCGTACGCTTCGCTTTCAAATCGCTCCTAAATCGCAAGTGATAAGGCACTAATAATATGAACCCTCTAGGTTAGGTAAGACATCCGGCAAGATCTCCGTGGACGGCGTGACGGCGGAGCAGGCCGGGCTCCGCGCGTGGCGGCGGCGCCTCGTCGCGCTCCCGCAGCGACCCGCGCTCTTCGCGGGACCGCTGAGGGACAACCTCGACCCCCAGCATATATACACTGACGCTGAGATATACAACGCGTTACATGAGGTGGGTATATACAGGTTAGGTAAGATGGCGGCGGCGCCTCGTCGCGCTCCCGCAGCGACCCGCGCTCTTCGCGGGACCGCTGAGGGACAACCTCGACCCCCAGCATATATACACTGACGCTGAGATATACAACGCGTTACATGAGGTGGGTATATACAGGTTAGGTAAGATGGCGGCGGCGCCTCGTCGCGCTCCCGCAGCGACCCGCGCTCTTCGCGGGACCGCTGAGGGACAACCTCGACCCCCAGCATATATACACTGACGCTGAGATATACAACGCGTTACATGAGGTGGGTATATACAGGTTAGGTAAGATGGCGGCGGCGCCTCGTCGCGCTCCCGCAGCGACCCGCGCTCTTCGCGGGACCGCTGAGGGACAACCTCGACCCCCAGCATATATACACTGACGCTGAGATATACAACGCGTTACATGAGGTGGGTATATACAGGTTAGGTAAGATGGCGGCGGCGCCTCGTCGCGCTCCCGCAGCGACCCGCGCTCTTCGCGGGACCGCTGAGGGACAACCTCGACCCCCAGCATATATACACTGACGCTGAGATATACAACGCGTTACATGAGGTGGGTATATACAGGTTAGGTAAGATGGCGGCGGCGCCTCGTCGCGCTCCCGCAGCGACCCGCGCTCTTCGCGGGACCGCTGAGGGACAACCTCGACCCCCAGCATATATACACTGACGCTGAGATATACAACGCGTTACATGAGGTGGGTATATACAGGTTAGGTAAGATGGCGGCGGCGCCTCGTCGCGCTCCCGCAGCGACCCGCGCTCTTCGCGGGACCGCTGAGGGACAACCTCGACCCCCAGCATATATACACTGACGCTGAGATATACAACGCGTTACATGAGGTGGGTATATACAGGTTAGGTAAGATGGCGGCGGCGCCTCGTCGCGCTCCCGCAGCGACCCGCGCTCTTCGCGGGACCGCTGAGGGACAACCTCGACCCCCAGCATATATACACTGACGCTGAGATATACAACGCGTTACATGAGGTGGGTATATACAGGTTAGGTAAGATGGCGGCGGCGCCTCGTCGCGCTCCCGCAGCGACCCGCGCTCTTCGCGGGACCGCTGAGGGACAACCTCGACCCCCAGCATATATACACTGACGCTGAGATATACAACGCGTTACATGAGGTGGGTATATACAGGTTAGGTAAGATGGCGGCGGCGCCTCGTCGCGCTCCCGCAGCGACCCGCGCTCTTCGCGGGACCGCTGAGGGACAACCTCGACCCCCAGCATATATACACTGACGCTGAGATATACAACGCGTTACATGAGGTGGGTATATACAGGTTAGGTAAGATGGCGGCGGCGCCTCGTCGCGCTCCCGCAGCGACCCGCGCTCTTCGCGGGACCGCTGAGGGACAACCTCGACCCCCAGCATATATACACTGACGCTGAGATATACAACGCGTTACATGAGGTGGGTATATACAGGTTAGGTAAGATGGCGGCGGCGCCTCGTCGCGCTCCCGCAGCGACCCGCGCTCTTCGCGGGACCGCTGAGGGACAACCTCGACCCCCAGCATATATACACTGACGCTGAGATATACAACGCGTTACATGAGGTGGGTATATACAGGTTAGGTAAGATGGCGGCGGCGCCTCGTCGCGCTCCCGCAGCGACCCGCGCTCTTCGCGGGACCGCTGAGGGACAACCTCGACCCCCAGCATATATACACTGACGCTGAGATATACAACGCGTTACATGAGGTGGGTATATACAGGTTAGGTAAGATGGCGGCGGCGCCTCGTCGCGCTCCCGCAGCGACCCGCGCTCTTCGCGGGACCGCTGAGGGACAACCTCGACCCCCAGCATATATACACTGACGCTGAGATATACAACGCGTTACATGAGGTGGGTATATACAGGTTAGGTAAGATGGCGGCGGCGCCTCGTCGCGCTCCCGCAGCGACCCGCGCTCTTCGCGGGACCGCTGAGGGACAACCTCGACCCCCAGCATATATACACTGACGCTGAGATATACAACGCGTTACATGAGGTGGGTATATACAGGTTAGGTAAGATGGCGGCGGCGCCTCGTCGCGCTCCCGCAGCGACCCGCGCTCTTCGCGGGACCGCTGAGGGACAACCTCGACCCCCAGCATATATACACTGACGCTGAGATATACAACGCGTTACATGAGGTGGGTATATACAGGTTAGGTAAGATGGCGGCGGCGCCTCGTCGCGCTCCCGCAGCGACCCGCGCTCTTCGCGGGACCGCTGAGGGACAACCTCGACCCCCAGCATATATACACTGACGCTGAGATATACAACGCGTTACATGAGGTGGGTATATACAGGTTAGGTAAGATGGCGGCGGCGCCTCGTCGCGCTCCCGCAGCGACCCGCGCTCTTCGCGGGACCGCTGAGGGACAACCTCGACCCCCAGCATATATACACTGACGCTGAGATATACAACGCGTTACATGAGGTGGGTATATACAGGTTAGGTAAGATGGCGGCGGCGCCTCGTCGCGCTCCCGCAGCGACCCGCGCTCTTCGCGGGACCGCTGAGGGACAACCTCGACCCCCAGCATATATACACTGACGCTGAGATATACAACGCGTTACATGAGGTGGGTATATACAGGTTAGGTAAGATGGCGGCGGCGCCTCGTCGCGCTCCCGCAGCGACCCGCGCTCTTCGCGGGACCGCTGAGGGACAACCTCGACCCCCAGCATATATACACTGACGCTGAGATATACAACGCGTTACATGAGGTGGGTATATACAGGTTAGGTAAGATGGCGGCGGCGCCTCGTCGCGCTCCCGCAGCGACCCGCGCTCTTCGCGGGACCGCTGAGGGACAACCTCGACCCCCAGCATATATACACTGACGCTGAGATATACAACGCGTTACATGAGGTGGGTATATACAGGTTAGGTAAGATGGCGGCGGCGCCTCGTCGCGCTCCCGCAGCGACCCGCGCTCTTCGCGGGACCGCTGAGGGACAACCTCGACCCCCAGCATATATACACTGACGCTGAGATATACAACGCGTTACATGAGGTGGGTATATACAGGTTAGGTAAGATGGCGGCGGCGCCTCGTCGCGCTCCCGCAGCGACCCGCGCTCTTCGCGGGACCGCTGAGGGACAACCTCGACCCCCAGCATATATACACTGACGCTGAGATATACAACGCGTTACATGAGGTGGGTATATACAGGTTAGGTAAGATGGCGGCGGCGCCTCGTCGCGCTCCCGCAGCGACCCGCGCTCTTCGCGGGACCGCTGAGGGACAACCTCGACCCCCAGCATATATACACTGACGCTGAGATATACAACGCGTTACATGAGGTGGGTATATACAGGTTAGGTAAGATGGCGGCGGCGCCTCGTCGCGCTCCCGCAGCGACCCGCGCTCTTCGCGGGACCGCTGAGGGACAACCTCGACCCCCAGCATATATACACTGACGCTGAGATATACAACGCGTTACATGAGGTGGGTATATACAGGTTAGGTAAGATGGCGGCGGCGCCTCGTCGCGCTCCCGCAGCGACCCGCGCTCTTCGCGGGACCGCTGAGGGACAACCTCGACCCCCAGCATATATACACTGACGCTGAGATATACAACGCGTTACATGAGGTGGGTATATACAGGTTAGGTAAGATGGCGGCGGCGCCTCGTCGCGCTCCCGCAGCGACCCGCGCTCTTCGCGGGACCGCTGAGGGACAACCTCGACCCCCCAGCATATATACACTGACGCTGAGATATACAACGCGTTACATGAGGTGGGTATATACAGGTTAGGTAAGATGGCGGCGGCGCCTCGTCGCGCTCCCGCAGCGACCCGCGCTCTTCGCGGGACCGCTGAGGGACAACCTCGACCCCCAGCATATATACACTGACGCTGAGATATACAACGCGTTACATGAGGTGGGTATATACAGGTTAGGTAAGATGGCGGCGGCGCCTCGTCGCGCTCCCGCAGCGACCCGCGCTCTTCGCGGGACCGCTGAGGGACAACCTCGACCCCCAGCATATATACACTGACGCTGAGATATACAACGCGTTACATGAGGTGGGTATATACAGGTTAGGTAAGATGGCGGCGGCGCCTCGTCGCGCTCCCGCAGCGACCCGCGCTCTTCGCGGGACCGCTGAGGGACAACCTCGACCCCCAGCATATATACACTGACGCTGAGATATACAACGCGTTACATGAGGTGGGTATATACAGGTTAGGTAAGATGGCGGCGGCGCCTCGTCGCGCTCCCGCAGCGACCCGCGCTCTTCGCGGGACCGCTGAGGGACAACCTCGACCCCCAGCATATATACACTGACGCTGAGATATACAACGCGTTACATGAGGTGGGTATATACAGGTTAGGTAAGATGGCGGCGGCGCCTCGTCGCGCTCCCGCAGCGACCCGCGCTCTTCGCGGGACCGCTGAGGGACAACCTCGACCCCCAGCATATATACACTGACGCTGAGATATACAACGCGTTACATGAGGTGGGTATATACAGGTTAGGTAAGATGGCGGCGGCGCCTCGTCGCGCTCCCGCAGCGACCCGCG
>JALPQI010019411.1:0-24858 GCA_025490895.1 Thaumatotibia leucotreta
TTTGCCTGTAAAAAAATTGTGTACCCAATCGTGGTACTCGCAACCAAACGTGTCGCGTGTCTTACGTTCTTCGTACGCAGACTATCCAATTACATCCAAGCCGATTTACTTGATTTCCACTGTTTTTATTATTTACTACATTTGTTTGCTACTAAACTTTAATTATCCGCTTTTATTTCTGGGATTTAACTCATTTTTCCAACAAAATAAATTTAATTTGGCCGAGCGCCATGAAAGGTAAGTTAATGAAACAACGACATCTTGCTAAGTGTTCTTTATTCGTCTTCTGTCCCTTTCCTACAACTTACTTACAATATCTATATCTGTCTCTTTCTTGCATCGTAGCTATTCAGTATGAAATGGGAGTATTATGTATCGACTTTATGATTCGATACGTTTTGCCCTTACAATAAAACAGTTATGGGAAGAAATAAAAGAACATTTTCCGAATCAGAGCGGTAAATTTAATAATATACAGGGTGGAAAGGCACGACGTTCCATCCCGCAAAGGGGAGATTGCTGAGGTTTAGAACTGTATTTCCTCTAAAGAAACTAGGCTTATATTCTTAGTGTTTAGAAGTTATAGCCTGTTAACTTTTAATGCAAAAAACTGCAAGTGACAACCCTCGTTAAATTCAGTGACATCTAACAATAACACAAAGGTCTGTGACCTGTATCAAAACAACATTTCTACCCAGAGTATTTTGTAAAAAAATTATAATTGTGCGAACTTCCCACCTACGACAAACTATCTACAGCACGGATTAATCTTGGACCCCGCTTCTCTTTCACAAAATCTCCTGCAACAAACACTTCATGAAATGACAAAGTCATAATAATTACTTTTAGCTTTGAACAATTCAAAATTGGTTAATGATTGTTCTCAATTTGCTTGTAATGCGGTCTCCAACATGTCTCCAAGGGTTATTTATTTAATCTGTGATCCACAAATCATAGAATTAGAATAAAGCCAGAGATAAATTGAGACTAAGGTCAGTTAATACATATGCTGAATCAAAAGATTTTATTTTTATTATTACTGAAAACAGCGTTAGGTACTTTTTTCAACTTACTCGTATTTTATCTTATCCACGAAATTTAATTTCATTAAGTATGACATATTACAAATAGTATGCTTCAGTCGTGTAGATTGGGCTTTATAAACCTATTTCTGTACTTAGTCTCAATTTGTCTGTGGGTAGGTAATTAGATTTTTTTAAGTGGGTAGTTTGCATTACTATGTTACTTTCTTTTGTAATAATACTCAGTTTTACCCGTGATAAGACTGTGACGCAAATTAATTGGAATTGACGTGACAATATTTATTTTCAAAATGCTTTTGGATACCCGCGGTTACCTAAATTTACTCATGTTATACGCGAAGGTCGCGAAGTGACGTTACGACGGTACAGAGAAACATTATATCCACACCCAACTAACCGTACAACAATTTTACGGGCCTTTGATCGCATGGCAAATAATCAGCCCATAGTACCACGAACGGGCCACAATGATCAACGGGGAGGAGGTGTAGTTCAGATCACTTCTTGAAGAACGAGTGTTGCGGTATTTTGAGCAGAATCCAAGGGCTAGTTCGAGGCAGGCAGCTCGACGTTTCCGCCTAACTCATATCGCAGGAGTGTGACACTGCCGAAGAAATGAAGCAAAGATTGGTCAATGCTTTCGAGGCTGTCGAAACGTTCGAGAGCGAATATATTATTAGCAAAGGTACATCGGCATACACGCGCACGAGCTGCAGCCTGCATTATAAGGCACGGAGGCAACTTTGAACACAGAATGTCAATTTAGAGGTAATAATTCAGTTGTAAATAAAGTAGTTATTGTTTTTCAAATTGTTCCTATTGCATACCTACCCACATCTTTATCACAAAGTAAATATTTTTGTAAACATCAAGTGTCATACGTATACCTACGTGTAGGCAAATAATACGTAGAAGTATTAGGGTTGTCACCACGGCAAAAAATAATTAATTTTAGTGTTTTTAGTTATGGTCCGTAATAAAAATCTAAATAGTACGAATCGATTCAGTATCGTTTAAACTAACCCCCCTTTATGGGAAAAAACGTCGTGCCTTTCCACCCTGTATTATTGTATATTAAATAGGATTGCTTACAAAATTATTTTTAAATAATAATTTCGAGACACTGAAGGGCCACTTTTGAAAATGACATTTTGCGTCCTTTGATTACGTCCCATTCGCTCACCGCTTAGACCGTTGTCGTGGCATGCTCACCGCTTATGCCCTGGCCACGACATTGGTCTAAGGCGATCGCGACCGCGGCGAGCGGGGCGGCGAAAACGGTCTAAGCGAGAAAGCGGTCTAAGATTTACTTCTTTTAGCCTCAAGAATTTTGCTGTTAAAATTTTTCCCTTTCCTAATGGGCACATTGTATTTATCTATCTATCTCTAGTCACAACGTAACGCTGCGACTAACGCACAAAACAACCGCGCTTTAAGCCTGCTGCCGCGAACACAGCTCAACTTTCGGGGATTTTTCTCTGTCATTCTAATGACGCCTTCGTTGGAGTGGCAGAGACAAAAATCTCCGAAATTTACCAACTTCGGTATTCGCGGTAGCAGGCCCAGATCGATCGTGCGAGGCCCGCATCTGGATTCCAGCTATCTTTACCAGGTCTTCGGTCCATCCAAGTGGCCTACCCAAGCAACATCGACTAGTGCGTGGTCACCACTCAAGAACTCGCTTCATCATCAACCTAAATCAATCCTCTGCTGGACGTAAGCCTCTCCTATTAACTATGTCAACTATGTGTATTAATATAAACATTAGGAGGTAAATAAATGCCCGTAATCGCGACCCCGGGAAAATGTATTGGCGATCGCAGTAGTGTGTTCACTATGATGACGCTGCAGCCCATCATCCATCTTCTATCTATGAATCGTCAGTGACTTAGTCGACTCTTATGACACCCACGGGCAGAGTTGGGGTGGTGACAAATGTATTCTTACTGCCGTCACGGTCAACTCGCTTGTCCCATCGTTTATTAGGTTTTTCGGGGAATAGGTATGTCCAACCCGCTGCCATATTACTTTAACGATTTTTTTAGTCACGTCCATGACTATAGTTCTTCAACGGATCTCGTCATTCCTGATTTGATCCCGAAGAGAAAGTTGAAGCGTTTCGTTGGATATTTGTGATTATTTTCCGTTACTTTCAAAAACACAATGGACATGGTGTTCGCTGAACTGACCATAAACAAGCCAGGATATCCCACAGATAATGCAATTTGTGTCCCAATAAAAGCGAGGCACCGTTAGAAGCGGACTTATTGCTGATATAAATCACTGCAAGCTGCACTGCAGAGGTTGTGGTGCCTGAATTAATGGGCTGGATTAAAGGTATTAAAAGGATTTAAATTTCACAAGTCTCGAGTATTATTTTCACATGTACTTTTCGAGTGAGTGTAAGGTATGTTGGTGAAAACATACGGTATTATTAAGATAAGTACAAGGATCAATAGATACGTTTCTGCAACAAATAGACATAGGAAACTAGAAGGCCTGTCTCTCAAGTAAAACCTTTTTAGGGCTTTAACTAATATAAAGTTTACTTAACACGACTAGGTAAGTAACGTTTACGCTATTAGCTTTTTAAGGTGGAATGTAGTCTATTTTTTTAGGGGAAAGGTAGTAAACTAATACTTACAGAAACGTATAGAATACTTTAAAGAAATACAATTTCAAGCACAAACGGCTCAGCCGTTTTTGAATAAATACGAAACCCTACACTGACCAGGGCCATGTTATAGCCATCAATTGATAGCTGTAGATCCGAGCTAAGTATATCGAAGATTTGTATCCAGTGGGCCGAAAACTGTGAATTCAGTCATTGCGTCAAGGATGGTTCGACATCAAAGTGCCTCCAATTGGATTTTCGACGTTGGTCCTCAGTGAATTACGAAATCAAAATCGTATTTACCATGCAGTGTATTTACCGAGCAACAAAAAATTAACTTTAATTAATATTTACTTAAATATAATTTTAATTATAAAAAAATAACTTAAATATAATTTTGTCAGCCTCCATAGTCTAGTTCAGTGTTTTTCAAACTGTGGGTCGCGACCCCCAGGGGGGTCGCGGCACTTATCCAGGGGGGTCGCGACGAAGTTCAGCTTTAAGAGCAACTTTTGACAGCCTGATTAGATTTTTCCTAACTTAAGAAGTCGAAGGTTTTTTTCAAATTAAATATTGTTACCTAATAAAACACATAACTTAAGATAAATTGTATTTATTTTATAATTAGGTAGGACAATTTAGTGTGAAGAATGAACTTGTTTCATTTTGACTAATTTGTCAAATCGAGGTGCCTGTCGCGACACGCTGACAATTAAATCATTTTCTAAATTTAATCTATTCCTTTTAGGGTTCCGTAGTAAACTAGGAACCCTTATAGTTTCGCCATGTCCGTCTGTCCGCAGCATAGCTCAGTAGCCGTTAATACTAGAAATCTGCAATTTGGTACATAATGGTAATCTACCTACCCATATAAATAAATACAGGGTGCGTTTTAAAACCCATAATATGTAACTAAGTGAATGATAGAAAGGTGCGTTCCAAATTTGTTATACTTGTTATAGGAATTTGTAGTACTTATTGTTTTTTTTTACCTCCTAATGCGTCTATACGCATAATTGATAGGAGAGGCCTACGTCCAGCAGTGGACCATCATAGGCTGATGATGATGCTGATGATGATGATAGGTAATCATCGTAGAAACGAGGTATGGGGGGTCGCGAAAAAAATTTAGTGGCTAAAAGGGCCGTGACACCAAAAAGTTTGAAAAACACTGGTCTAGTACCAACTAGACTCTAGTTGGTAGTGACCCTGCCTACGAAGCTGGAGGTTCCGGGTTCGAATCCCGGCGAGGGCATTATTTGTGTATTTATTTATCACAAATATTTTTTCCTTGGTCATGGCTGTCTATGTATTTATAAGTATCTATCTATCTATTATATTTATATCGTCGCCTGGTACCCACATCACAAGCCTTAATTGAGCTTACCGTGGGACTAGGTCGATTTGTGTAAGATGTCCCAAGATATTTATTTATTTATTTTATTTTTATTTTATTGGAAAACCAACAGCACATGAAATATAATAGTAAAGTACATGTGCTGTTGGTTTTCCAATAAATATTAAATTAAATTGACCGTAAAAAAATATTTTTATTTTTATTTGAATTAAGAGATCAAAAAAACACTGTTTTGAAGTATTCTGCTAGTTAATATGTGCAATGTTCATCCGTGAATTAATGCATTTTAAATATAATAATTTATGCATTAATTCACGAACGAACATAACGCATGTCAACTAGGAGAATACTTCAAATTATATTATAATGTTTATCTTTAATTTTGTATGTATAATTATGTAAGTAACTGTTCTACACTCTCGGTCAATGCATATACATTGAGTGACCACATGGTCAGGTGGAATTTATCATAGAAAAAAATGCAAACATGCTAATTTCAAATATGTTTTTATTTCAAACTGTTCAGATTACTGAGAAAGCCAATTCTTAATCAGGTGTTTTATGTATTTCCGATATTCCTTCATTTCCTCTGGTTCGGAACTCCGAACCGTCAACACGCTACCGTGTGAGGTTCCGTTTATGATCCTAGCCGGCGCGTCAGGTCCCAAGTCTTGCAGCACCCCAAGCCTGTGCCACGGATCCATGTCTCCATGTGCAAACACAACCTTGGTTACCTGTGGTCTCAATCCCCCATACATATGATTTGTACGATTAATTCTCGAGTCTAATTGCCTTTCGACGTCACCTTTAACATAATATTTGCAGGATTTTAATAAAAACTCCAATGGATTCCATTTTACGAAGGGTTGTATGTTGGATGTTGTGGTTTGTAGGTAGCCAAATTGTGTGCATGCCTGGTATATCCACGCGGTATCAGTATTCTGTATAAATGAGGCAAAGTCAATGTTAACACAGTTAATGCGACTTGACACAAGTCCCGTCCAGTTGAATTGATCCAGGGTGAGCGTTGCATCCGATGCGTAGTTTTCACACGTTTCTTTGACCTTCTCTGGCGGTCCGAGCTGTGAGGCAATCTTAAAATGATAATATAACATTCCAAATAATAGCTGTTTATTTTCTAACACGGTCAAATCACTCTTTGGGCAAATATTCAATTCCCTTTTCAGTATCTCAATACCAGATGCGGTCTTCAATAAATCCTCGTACCTTCTAAATATACTTTCAATGTGATACAAACAGTTTTCAGTTCCATATTTACCGAATGTGTAGCGAACGGTATCTAAATATTCGTGGAAGTCTTTCTTGGCGAGGACGGGAGCACTGCTAGCGATGGCAGCGTCCACCAGGTCTGGAAATAGTGCCCTCATCCAAGTCGCCAGGTTCCCTGCGTAGGAGCCTCCGATCACCACAACTTTCGAGGACTTGTACTTAGGGTCTGATTTCAGCATTTTTATCATAGCCACCAGATCTCTAAGTGCTTGTTCAGAATTTAAAAACTGGTAGTATTCTGGTGCATCGTGATATCGAATATTTGGCAAACTGCGACCATAATATCTGTGTTCTGTTGCAAATAAAGCGCCATTTGTCTCACGTCCTATTTGAGTAATCAATATAAGATCAGTATTCGCTATAACTGATGCTATCAATTTACCTTCCCCACCAATGTATATGTAGATGGGGGCATTCGGTCGCCATAACTCCAGGTTTTCAAAATATCTCATATTAAAGGTTCTGTTATCGTCTTTATTGAAATGATCCAATTTCTGTACTATCCATTTTTCTTTTATTTCACTCAAATGTTGATCAGTTATGTCCAAGTTTGAAAAAAGACGATTTAAATCATTTTGAAACCCTTCTGCCGTAGATAACAGAATAATCAGACATAGGTAATACATGATAATACAATTTCGTTATCGACTTTAGAATAATTATTTACCGTAACGTGTTACATATATATACTTGAAGACGATTATAATAGCATTCCAAATTGGAATAACAACAATAAGTACAGACGTAAACTAGGAATGTAAGTCGCACTAAATAAAATACTTACGGTAAGGAATGTGCTCGTATCTACATATCTACTTACACGTGGAAACGATATAGTCTACTCTATAGAATATTTTTTGCTTATCTATAGACACGTGTCGTCAAAAATTTGAAATACTTATGTCAACCTCTTCAGCCTAGTAGTGGTAGTGACTCTGCCTCTGAAGATGCCGGTACTGGGCGAAGATATTTTGTTAAGTAATGTATATGAAGGGTCCACGGAAAGAACATGTTAATTCAACATGTCAGTCAATTCAAATTACAAAAACCACCATACTTTTAACAGAATAAGGTGTGAATTTGCCATGATTTTTTTACAGCACATGACATGACATGTTTTTTCCGAGGACCGACATTAAGTACGTTAGGCAGTTGTTTCCTATGTATTTCAAAATAAGTGAATAATATTCATAAATGTTTAATCAAAGAATGGCCAGTGACACTTCAATCCCTTAGTCGGCTCTTAAAACACCCGCGGGAAGAGTTGGGGTGGTGACGAACGTATTCTTACTGCCGTCGCTACACGGCTATTTCCGTAAAATTACGAAGATATAGAATTATGCAATGCATCTATTTCTACTAAAGTATACTCACAGTGGACACTCAGGTGGACTGATGACCTGGTGAAGGTCGCAGGAGTCTACTGGATGCGGGTGGCACAGGACTGGTCATTGTGGCAATCTTTGGGAGTGGCCTATATTTAGCAGTGGTCGTCTTTCGGCTAATATGATGATGACGATGATACTTAAAGTTGATGGCGTTCTCAAAAGTGTTTCCTCTAAGTTTATTGTCTACGGAAAATAGCATTTACCTTTCCAAATCCTTTGGCGGTATGTAAATACAAGACATAAACATAAGACATCAACTGTTATGTTGCATAATTAACATATTTCAGCATTTCGCTGTTTACCACTAGCCTTATTTACATACTAATGCCCTAAATCCTAAGAAAAGCGATTTACATCTCCTTAGCCCATTCAACGCTATTTTATCTTGTCCTTTTGGCTCTATTAGGGCTTCCGATTCGAAAATAAGTACGAAAACTTCGAATATTCGGTCCAGTTTAGTATTCGAATATTACCCAAAATAAATAACAAGTGCGAGTCAGACTCGCGCGCGAAGGGTTCCGTACTTAAAATACAGTTAAATCAACCTACCTCAAAATCTATAGGAGATAATTTAATCAAACTAAAAATCGTTGATAGAGTTTATTAATGTGCATAACATGTATTTTTTTTAGAATTTTATATCGCGTAGCTTAAAAAATAGAGGAGGGGGGACACATTTTTCAGACTTTGAGAGCTGATATCTCGGAAACGATTAGCTTAAATAAAAATATGATTTATAAACCTAGGTATCATTTTCAAAGACCTTTCTATTAATACCCCACACGCTTATATACAACTAAAAAAAAAATTCTATCCCTCAGTTACATGTATGGAGGGCCCCCACCCCAATGGTTTTTTTTTACAATTTAGTATCATAATCCTGTAGCGGTTCATACAACACATATCCTTACTAAATTTCGTTATTGTAGCATTTATAGTTTCCGAGTAAATCGCCTGTGACAGACGGACAGACGGACAGACGGACGTGACGAATCTATAAGGGTTCCGTTTTTGCCATTTTGGCTACGGAACCCTAAAAAAACAATATAGACACTTTACAGCAACAATTACTAAGTTTGAATACGAATTCTGCGTCAAAGCTATTACGATTCTAATAGAAAAACTATTTTTTCCTAACCAGTGTGGAAAAGTAAATTTTGCGCAAATTCCTCTTTTTAAGGCAGTTGTTATGAAAAAAGTCGTTCGATACATGTGTAAAAACTTTTTTTTAACTCGGGTGATTGTCGCCCTCGTTTTACTCGCGCTCCAACTTTCACCCTCGTCGAAAAAAAATTTTTTTGCACTTGTATCGAAATGTACTCTTTGCTATTTTTCATGAAATTTCTTTACACAGAACTACGCTTATTCAATCTGTGACCATGAGCCAATGACCAAAGACCAGTCAGTGGAACAACAAAATAAATGATATCACTACAATTAACTAGCACTAAACAATGTTATGTCGCTGTAGCTGCTTGCCCGTCACTACGTATGTTTCATTTTCATCATCATCATCAACCTATGATAGTGCACTGCTGGACGTAGGCCTCATCTATTATCCTATTAACTATGCGTATATCGGATTAAAAATGAGACCATCTGCAGCAGAACCAAAGTAACCGAAATAGCTCTCCGAATCGCTAAACTGAAGCGGCAGTGGGCGGGGCACATTGCGCGTAGAACCGATGGCCGTTGGGGCGGGAAGGTTCTTGAGTGGCGGCCACGTACCGGAAGACGTAGCGTGGGTAGGCCCCCCACAAGGTGGACCGATGACCTGGTGAAGGTCGCGGGAGTCCGCTGGTTGCGGGTGGCGCAGGACCGGTCATTGTGGCAATCTTTGGGGGAGGCCTATGTTCAGCAGTGGACGTCTTTCGGCTGATGTGATGATGATGATGATGATGCGTATAAACGCATTGAGGAGGTAAATGCCCTGGAATCGCCATGCTGGGCAAGCGGATTGGCGATCGCAGTGATGTGTCCATTATATTGACGCTGCTGCCCATCATCAATCTTTTATCAAATAATGGTCAGTGACACTTCAATCCCTTAGTCGACTCTTACGACACCCGCAGGAGGAGTTGGGGTTGTGACAAATGCATTCTTACTGCCGTCACCATGTTATGTTTAAATTTTTAAAACTACGCAACAGATTTTGAAGCGTTTTTTATACAGAAAGAGTGATTCAAGATGAAGTTTTTAGTATCAGTATTTTACATAAGCAAAACCGGAGCGTGTCGCTAGTTCTATTATATTCTGTTCTATTCTGAATATTACGTTTAAATACGCCCCCGGTTGTACGTACAACGGAAATATGTAAATTAGGTTCAAATTTACACTTACGATGAATTCATCAGTGTATCCCGGTATAATATATCCTGTACGAATATGCAGTGTATTCAGATTTTGTCATCATCATCATTTTAGCCATAAGATCACAACTGAACATAGGCCACCACTCTGGACCTCCACATGTACTGGTTAGATGCTACCTGCATCCAGCGTGTCCTGGCGACCTTCATAAGATCGTCTGTCCTTTTTGTGGGTGGACGTCCTACGCTGCGTTTGCCTAGCCGTGGTCTCCACTCGAGCACTTTTCGACCCCATCAACCATCTGCTCTGCGTGCAATGTGGCCTGCCCATTGCCACTTCAGCTTGCTAATCCGGATTCAGATCCGGATTTTAGTATTGTGATATTGCCACCTTTACTATCTGCCCCCTAACTCTAGTTTGCAATTGGAGCGGTTAACCTTTTGGATGTCCATCACTGATATATCGGCACCGCAGTTTCAACACCATAAACCGATAATACTTACAGAGTAATGCACTTATAGATAAACCTACATGCACGTGCTAAAATTCAGTTCTGACACTTTGGTGAAGGTGCATTTAGACCAAACGAGCATTCGCTCATTCTATCCCCCAGTCTACGAAATCAACGAATTTCGACGAGTCACGTTTTGTGTAACGAACGAATTTCTTAGAGTGGGGGATAGAATGAGCGAATGTTCGTTTGGTCGAAATGCACTTTTACATAGCACCTGAGTGGTAGTTTTTATCAAAATTATATCGCAACAAAATTATTCAAGTAGTCGTTTTAATACATCGCTATTTTCTTTATATTCTGAGTTATGGCAAGCGGAATCGAGGTGGGCAGCATCTGCGTTACAAAGACGTGCTTAAGCGCCACTTAACTGCCAGTAGCATTGCCACGCACAGGTGGGAGGAGTCTGCGTCTCTGCGTCCTGAATGGCGTTCGCTTGTCAAGACGCGTGTCAATAATTTGAGGAGACCCGTCTTTTTGAACTGGACGCTAAACGTCAAGCTCAAAAATCTCGCCCCAAGCCCACATATAACTACACCTATAATAGCTCTGGTGAACTTTACTGTGTTCCATGTAATCGGGTGTTTAAGAGTAAGTTCGGCTTTGCAAGCCACATTAGGACTCACGCTCGCAAGTAGCTAGAGTCGCCGTCGCCGATTACGGCGTGGATAACTATAATATATTATCTTTATAATCCATAAAATGGTGGTTTGACGTTCTTATCGTTGACATTTTAGCACTTTACAAACTATTGAGAACGTTACAAAACCTACGGAAAGTGATAAAAACACCATCATAATAATTATGGATGTACGATGTAGGTACTTCATAAATCAACTGCTCTTTCCGTATTGGTGAAAATTTCTGCATTCTGTAAGCGTGTTTCAAGTGAGTGTTTATAGTAGCACCTCAAGTATTATTCAGGCTGAATAATTCATCGCGATACCACTCGTCTTACACCGTGGTTTGGCGCTGAATATTTATAGGGTAAGTTCTCCAGTGAATGAACAAATCCAGTGAACGAACAAAATACAAGTTTTTTTCGTAAAATAAGTTTTCTGTACATTTCTACTAGGGTAAGTGCTCCAGTGAATGAACACTTAAGGAAATTTTCAACTTAATTTATTTTTTGTGGCTGGGAGCAATAATGAAGTTTAAATATGAATGTTCTTATAGAGTAAACCACTATTGTAGTTTTCTAAAATCAATTTTATTTTGCATTAGTGCTGCACAGTTTTAAATTATAGCTAACTGTAGGGGAAAAAATGGAAAATCACCAGTGAATGAACACAAAATTCTAGTAAATGAACAAATGAAACCAATGAATGAACTACCTTAAAAATAATGTATTAAAATGAAAAAAGTACTCTATTTTTAATTGGTAGTGCTAGTAATATTCGATAATTTAATTTGAACTTTAATGAGACATAATAACTATAAACATAATTAAACGACATCATTTACAGTTCCACATTTCTGCGTATTCTGGGAAGGTTCAATTAACTCTTCAGTTACCATTGAAGAGTGACCTTATATGTCGCTTTCGTTTAAAAGTAAACTGGGCTCATTCTGCATATAAAGTGCTACTTGAATACTTTTGATTAACCAAAGATCTGTCTATGTTTGTTTCTTCAGTGGCATGAATTTAGACAATTTCGGTGATTTAAATAGCGTTGATTTTGAGATATTAAAACTGGCACTTGATAGTTCACTAGTTGCAACGGCTTTTAGAGGTTTGTCGAGAGATTCTTGGTCATATTGGAATTATTTATACGATTTTTTTAAGCTTTTCATGTCTTAAAACCAGACAAAATACGAAATAAATGATTTAGTTCATTCACTGGTTTTCGCAATCCAATTAATGAACTAACTGTGTTTGCGGTAGTTCATTAAAAATTGAATATTTCAAGTATTGTTCGAACACTGGCCCTTTGCTAGACAGCATATTTCTATTAAATCCAAAGAAAACCAAATCTTATAACAACCACTAAAACGTAAGATATGGAACAAACAATAAATCACGCAATTCCAGTGAATGAACTCCCCCGTTCGGTCACTAGGTTTAAGCCATTTTGAGTTCTAGTTATAGAACACTGGATTAAAAGCCACTATTTGAAACGAAATCACATTAAACTATACTTTAATAGCATAATTATAACCTTCCGGTTTCAAAAAAACACGCACTGTACCTAGGAGATGCACGAAACGCACACAATAACACATTAAACACAACGTAAGCGTACCTAAATCCTTATAACACCTCCATATAAAAAACGAACCTGCGCAACGTGCCCACTTTAGATCATCGCCACTTGGACACTGATGCATATGAGGTGATGTAAGTGCTACCAGATCTTGTCAAATAATATTCCTACCCGAAAAAAAAATATAACGCGTAATAGAAATGTACAGAAAACTTATTTTACGAAAAAAACTTGTATTTTGTTCGTTCACTGGATTTGTTCATTCACTGGAGAACTTACCCTACGCGTCATATTTTTTTTCGAGTAGGAATATTATTTGACAAGTTCTGGTAGCACTCACATCAACTCATATGCATCAGTGTCCAAATGGCGATGATCTAAAGTGGGCACGTTGCGCCGGTTAATTTTTTATATGGAGGTGTTATAAGGATTGAGGTAAGCTTACGTTGTGTTTAATGTGTTATTGTGTGCGTTTCGTGCATCTCCCGTGGTTTTTTTGAAACCGGAAGGTTTTAATCATGCTATTAAAGTATAGTTTAATGTGATTTCGTATCAAATAGTGGTTTTTAATCCAGTGTTCTATAACTAGAACTCAAAATGGCCTAAAACCTAGTGACCGAACGGGGGAGTTCATTCACTGGAATTTCGTGATTTATTGTTTGTTCCCTATCTGACGTTTTAGTAGTTGTAATAAGATTTGGTTTTCTATGAATTGAATAGAAATGTGCTGTCTAGCAAAGGGCCAGTGTTCGAACAATACTTGATATATTAAAATTTTAATGAACTACCGCAAACACAGTTAGTTCATTAATTGGATTGCGAAAACCAGTGAATGAACGAAATCATTTATTTTGTATTTTGTCTGATTTTAAGACATGGAAAGGTAAAAAAAAAACATATAAAGGATTCCAATATGACCAAGAATCTCTCGACAAACCTCTAAAAGCTGTTGCAACTAGTGAACTATCAAGTGCCAGTTTTAATATCTCAAAATCGACGCTATTTAAATCACCGAAATTGTCCAAAATTCTGCCACTGAAGAAACAAACATAAACGGATCTTTGGTTAATCAAAAGTATTTAAATGCTATAATTGACATGCAGAATGAGCTCAGTTTACTTTTTAACGAAAGCGACATATAAGGTTACTCTTCAATGGTAACGGAAGAGTTAATTGAACCTTCCCAGAATACGCAGAAATGTGCAACTGTAATTGATGTTGTTTAATTATGTTTATAGTTATTATGTCTCATTAAAGTTAAAATTCAATTATCGAATATTACTAGCACTACCAATTAAAAATAGAGTACTTTTTGCATTTTAATACATTATTTTTAAGGTAGTTCATTCATTGGTTTCATTTGTTCATTTACTAGAATTTTGTGTTCATTCACTGGTGATTTTCCATTTTATCCCCTACAGTCAGCTATAGTTTAAAACTGTGCAGCACTAATGCAAAATAAAATTGATTTTAGAAAACTACAATAGTGGTTTACTCTGTAAGAACATTCATATTTAAACTTCATTATTGCTCCCAGCCACAAAAAAAATATTAAGTTGAAAAATTCCTTAAGTGTTCATTCACTGGAGCACTTACCCTATTATTAAAAGCACAAGACCATCGAACCGCGGATGAAGTCAAACTGCGTAATAAGACAACAGACACAATGTATTAAAATTTGCCTGATTTCATTATGCTACTGGTTTAATTGGTTATCAGCATGGTGACGGCAGTAAAAATACATTTGTCATCACCCCAACTCTTCTCGTGGGTGTCGTAAGAGTCGACTAAGGTATTGAAGTGTCCATTCATCTACTGAAAATATGACAAAAGATTTGCTGGTGGTAGGACCTCGTGCAGGGTCCGCTCGGATAGCTACCACCGTCTTACCCGTTAACCTGCCGCTGAACAGCAGTATTTGCACTGCTGTGTTTCGGCTTGGGGGTAAGATAGCCGGTGTAATTACTGGCATAGAAGCAATCCTTCTAAGTCCTCAGGGTAGGCAGCGCAGAGGCGATTTTTTGGTCACTATGTCCATGGGCCTCAGTTCCTGCTTTCCATCTTGTGAGCTGAGAGCTCAGTTGTCTACCTTAGTCAATTAAAAACCACAACTCTTCTCGTGGGTGTCGTTGGAGTCGACTATGGGAAGTGTCAGTGACCATATTCATCTACTGAAAATTGATGATGAGCAGTTTTTATCCTAATTAGATGTGCAAAAGTGAATATTTTGTAAAGCGGGATTCGTGGGTATTTCCTAGTTTGACAGGTGTGTTACAACCTCATAACCATGTTCGAAAGTGAAAGGGTTACCAGGAAGATATAATAAGATGTATTATTATACTGTTTTGAAAAAATAAGTCCACCTGAGTTCCTCACTGGTTATCTTCTCAGGAACGGTGTAGGGATAGAGCCAGTAGTAGATTTTTTTTCTCTCTTGATAATGTCAGTAATAAGCTTACTTGAATAAAGAATAGTTTGACTTTGACTTCGAAGTCCAACATGTTATGGATTCGCTCGCCGCTGGTCACCTTAGACCAATGTCGTGGCCGGGCCGTAAGATCATTTTCACGTAGCTACTCTGGATCTGGCAGCTGGTTTCACTGACCCAAAAAGAATCTCCACCCTGTATAAACTATAGAAAACTAAGAATAACTTTCTGCACATGGCTGTCACAATTTTACTCACAAAATTATATGAGAAATACCCTTAATATTAATGGTTTAGCGAAAAGGCTCCAACCTCCGAAATTTGTCGCTGAAATTAATGGTTTTACCTTTTGACAAAAGCTTTAAATGTACCTAATAGATTTTGTCGACTTTTCCCTTAACTAGGCCCTTGTCTGTTGCGATGCAAATTAGTTTTACGCATTTTGGCTACTCATGATGTGTTAACAAGAAACCAATCGCTAAAGGGTGCATTCAAACCAAACGAGCATTCGCTATTCTATCCCCTACTCCACGAAACCAACGAATCACGTTTTGTGTAACGATCGAATTTCGTAGAGTAGGGGGTTGGAATAGCGAATGCTCGTTTGGTCTGAATGCACCTTAACATCACACACATCACAATACATCATCAGCCTATGAAAGCCTATGAGAGACCTACGTCCCTCCTATTAACTATGCGTTTAGACGCATTAGGAGGTAAATGCCTATAATCGCCATGCTGGGCATGCGGATTGGCAATTGCAGTAATGTGTTCACTATGATGACGCTGCTACCCATCATCAATCGTTATCGAAAAAATGGTCAGTGACACTTCAATCCCTTCGTCGACTCTTACGACACCCGCAGGAGGAGTTGGGGTGATGACAAATGTATTCTTACTACCGTCACCACACGGCCTTAACGCTCATTCCTAATCGAAACGCAACTCTTCCGCGGACGGTCCGTCTGTGGAATGAGCTCCCTGCCGAGGTTTTCCCGTTGGACTACAGTATGGGGTTCTTCAAAAGAGGAGTGTACAAGTTCTTATTGGGTCGGCAACGCGCATGTGACACCCCTGGGGTTGCAAGCGCCCATAGGCTACGGTGACTGCTTTCCATCAGGCGGGCCGTATGCTTGTTTGCCACCGACGTGGTATAAAAAAAAAAGAAAAAAAAAAACTCTGTATCTGAGAGCCAGCAGGCCTATCAATCAATATATGCAATCGTATACGATAAACGATAAGTCACGTGACCATGATAACGTACAGAAATGGAAAAACTTTTCGTTCGAATCTGTCATTGTCATATATTTATTTCTTATCGCTTATCGTATACGATTGCAGAATGACACCTTGGCTTGGTTGATTCGCCCAAATCGACAAAATAAGTTCACGCCATTATATCACTAATTGCCCAATGCTTATTATACCAAAATGGCGTGAACTTTTTTGTGGACTTAAGCGAGTCTGGCTCTCAGGTGTAAAAGACCTGCCGCGAATCACGTTTAACGTGTTACCTTACCTCCTCACACTTAACTTCGATTCTACAAGTGCGGCAGAGAGGCGAGACTTCCCTCGTCTTAGGGTCTAATAAAGAACAGACAGGGAGAGAAAACTGCCCTACGCTACTGATGCATTCCACGAAAAAGTCCACCGATGTCCCGTACAAACACGGTTTTTCTCAAAATTGTGGCTTTATCGATGTTCTCATTCGTGACCAGAGAAGTTAAAAAAAGCTCAATAAAATTTTGGCTATGCACTCTCAGCTTCTAGTGTTTTCAGAGTACCAATTATCATTATATAGTTCTCCTTGTGTGGTGACGGCAGTAAGAATACATTTGTCACCACCCCAACTCCTCCTGCGGGTGTCGTAAGAGTCGACTAAGGGATTGAAGTGTCACTGACCACTATTTGATAACAGATTGATGATGGGCAGCAGCGTCCTCATAGTGGACACATTACTGCGATCTCCAATCCACTTGCCTAGCGTGACGATTATGGGCATTTACCTCCTATTGCATTTATACGCATAGTTAATAGGAGAGGCCTACGTCCAGCAGTGGACTATCATAGGCTGATGATGATGATAGTTCTCCTTGTCGTGACCGACGACGGCGACCTCTACAACTTTCTCTGATGAGCCTTGGCTCGCAAAACAGAATATGGTTTTAAATATCCGGTCACACTGTGCACAATGGAACTGGCCCTGACTATTGAATGCGTAAGCGTAGGAGGGCTTAGGTCGGGTTTTCCGGAGATGACGCTTTTGGTTCAGGTGTTCCAGGCGAGCCTCTTCAAATGAGTCTACACATTCTTTGACTCTTTTACGCCATTCCGGTCTCATAGACGCTAATTCCTCCCGACACTTTGACGAAATGTCTGCGGCTTTAAGGTTGCGTTTTAGTACCTCCCTGTAAATGATGTGTGGCGACGGCACCAAGAATACATTTGTCACCACCCCAACTCTTCCCGCGGGTGTCGTAAGAGTCGACTTAGGGATTGAAGTGTCATTGACAATTCTTTGATTTCATTGATGATGGGCAGCAGCGTCATCCTAGTAGACACATTACTGCGATCGCCAATCCGCTTGCCCAGCGTGGCGATTAAGGGCATTTACATCCAAATACGTCTACACGCTTAGTTTAATAGGAGAGGCCTACGTCCAGCAGTGGACTAAGATAGGCTGATGATATGACATATAGGTACCTATATATATATACGTCCCCGTAGCGCCGCCGTGTTCTACTCTGAGATCATTATCCCCATTTTATAGGTAAATCCCTCCCCAATTTTAATCCTTTTGACTAATTAGACACCTGCGAATCCGATCTTCCTGGCTCATGAACCTAACACTTTGATTAATGAAAGGCACGAAACACTGACAAATCGCCAAGTGAGTAGCCTCATACAACTTACTGCGCGACAGATAGAACACTTGTTATGAAAAACGCTGTAGAAATTGAATGCGCGCAATATAAAATCCTAAGAATGTATAGTTCGGGAAATATTATTTGAACGACTCTTAGTTATCTTACTTAAGGACCTTTTGCTTTGCATCATTAATAATAGAAAAGTGCTAGACTGCTCATTTTCTAGCACTTTAAGTCTAATTTAAGTGTTAACGCAAAACAAAAGGTCGTAAGTAAGATAACAGTCGATCAAATAATATTTCCATCATAGTGGACACATTACTGCGATCGCCAATCCGCTTGCCCTGCGTGGCTGTTATGGGCATTTACCTCCTAATGCGTCTATACGCATAGTCAACAGGAGAGGCCTACGTCCAGCAGTGGACTAGCATAGGCTGATGATGAATGATGAATTAATGTATTTGGAGGTTTGAAACTTTACAAAGATGAACAGGTTTTAGACGACTGAGTAGTCTGTTCTAGTCTAGGTCAGTAGATTAGTAGTGCCCGAGTCGTTCATTAGTAGCACCGATTACAACGCGGTCGGGTTAACAAAGAGCATAGGGTTCTTCTTAATCACCTACACAACTTTACTCTACTACAGAATGCATATATACGAGCAGGGGCGTAGCTAAGGTAAAAGGCGCCCGGGGCAGGCGCCAAATTTGCGCCCCCCCCCCCCTTAACTGAACTCTTAAAGGGTTCCTAGTTAGTACGGAACCCTTGAAAGGCTCACTTTTAGGATTCCGTAATTTTTTCCAAAATTGAACCTACTAGGCAGGAAAAAAAAATTGATTTTCAACCGACTTAAAAAAGGAGGATGTTCTCAATTCGACTAGGTATATATTTTTTTTATGTTTGTTACCTACCTAGACTACAATCTCTGTGTATATTTAGGCATACTGTATACTGTACATTCTAACAAGACGTTTAGTGACTTTAAATGGCCAGCAGTGATTTTATTTATATACAACTAACGTGAAGGATAGATAAAAAAACTAATTTAGAAATCAGAAGTTTGTGTACAATTTACATTATTAAAATGTCTTTTTAGAATGTACAGTATGTCTTTATATACACCTACGTACTACGTACCTACCTAGTAGTATAGAAAAAGATTGAACTTTTCTATTCCTTTTATTTCCTTATTTTTTTTAAACAATTGATATTAATATTTTCCGGGTTCGAATCCTGGCGAGGGCATTATTTGTGTATTTATTTATCACAAATATTTGTTCCTTGGTCATGGCTGTTTATATATTTAAGTATCTATATGTATCTATCTGGTATATATATCGTCGCCTGGTACCCACATCACAAGCGCTTGTGGCTAGCCTTAATTGAGCTTAACTACCGTGGGACTAGGTCGATTTGTGTGAGATATCCCAAGATATTTATTTTCTGTAAAGTTAAAGATGGGTCTAAGTTAATAGCATATGGACTAATAATGAAAAAAAAAGTATGTGGGTAGTTAATAAGAAAAAACCGGCCAAGAGCATGTCGGGCCAAGCTCCGTTTAGGGTTACGTAGTTATTCAAAAACGGCTGAGCCGATTATGTTCGATTTTAAAGTATTCATGATTTTTTTCATATTTTTTGGATCTACGGATCAAAAGTTAGGGGCGGGGGGGACACAATTCTTCTTCTGGAGCGATTATCTTCGAAAATATTGACTTTAGAAAAAAAAAACTTTCTTTCAAGACCCTTATTCTTTTTAAGAGAGATTCAGTAATAACCCACACTATACAATTACAGCAAATATAAAAAAACACATCTCCACTTCACCAATTGGGGACGTACCCGAAAAACAATTTGCTCGAAGCTATGTACTACATGTACATGTAGGACCAGGATATAAACTTGTTTCCATACTTTTGATACTAAAAAATCTGCAAATAAGACATTACGCGGTTAAGAGAAAAAAAAGTGAAATCTAAAGAAAACGACTAAAAAAAATACAGTACCGACTTTCTGAAATAAAGTTTTAAAATTGACCTTTCTAGCATTTTGTGAATTAGGGCATAACTAAACATTTTTGATTTCTTTATGTGTAAAAATTTGCTGGCTTGGAGCCCGGTTCACTAATGTTTAACCAAAACAATGTTAGCAAATATTTATTTTACAACAAACGTTTCACCAATGTATTCCGCAAATGTATCATTTTACAAAAACTCAATTGACAAATAATCATTAAGCAATTGATACATTACAACAATGTATAAATTAATAAATATATCAATTGTATATTTTACATGTCACCTAAAACTACGTTTAACATATTTGTACATTCACCGAATACCTATCTCGACCATTTTTAGGGTTCCGTAGCCAAAATGGCAAAAACGGAACCCTTATAGATTCGTCATGTCCGTCTGTCCGTCTGTCCGTCTGTCACAGCCTATTTACTCGGAAACTATAAATGCTACAGCAACGAAATTTGGTAAGGATATGTGTTGTATGAACCACTACAAGATTATGATACTAAATTGTAAAAAAAACCATTGGGGTGGGGGCCCTCCATACATGTAACTGAGGGATAGAAATTTTTTTTTAGTTGTATATAAGCGTGTGGGGTATTAATAGAAAGGTCTTTGAAAATGATATAAAGGTTTATAAATCTCATTTTGATTTGAGTAAACCGTTTTCGAGATATCAACTCTCAAAGTCTGAAAATGTGTCCCCCCCCCTCTATTTTTTAACCTAAGCGATATAAAATTCAAAAAAAAAATATACGTTATGCGCATTAATAAACTCTATCAACGATTTTTGGTTTGATTAAATTATCTCCTATAGTTTTTGAGGTAGGTTGATTTAACTGTATTTTTTAATAATAAATTGATAATGGTACGGAACCCTTCGCGCGCGAGTACGACTCGCACTTGGCCGGTTTTTGATTTTGAGGAAAAGTTTTCTGGGTTGCAACAAAAAAAAATTTCCTCGAAGACTAAGGCGGGAGCTTTGCTCCCGCCTTAGTCTTCTAACCTAACCTATCCGAGTCGGATCTGCCCTGGAAGGTTTTGTTCGCTCGCTTCGCTCGCTCACTGCAGATTTAGTCATTCATTAGTAATTTTGACCAAAACCAAATTTTATGTAGGAGCCAATATCTTGGTAATTATCAAGTTTTAAGAAAAGTTGTCCATTCAAAACATGCTTATTTTAGCGTCCTCTATACGATAGCATCATAAAAAATACATACGTGTCATAATGACACCACCCCAATCAAAATTTTTTTAAGTCCCGCGCCCCCGTTGCTATACAACCCAATTTAGCAAACATTTTTAGACTTATGGTAAATTTATTAGTTTAATTTGTTGTTAAATATTCTTTTGCCAAAAATACCTCTTATAAAATGATATTTTATTGGTTAATTAATTGGCTAAGATAATAAATTGTCAAAGATGTTTTTGTAGAAAAAAGGATTTGCCGAAACATAATTTTGGTCAAACGGCAGGATACCTTGGACCCCCCCTGATATTGCGCCCGTGGAAAATGACCCAATCTGGCATTTTTTTTTAATTACGCATAAAGATTTTCTTTGTGTGTTGATTACGCACAAGAAAATCAAAAATGTTGGCCGATTTGGCGCCCTCCCTAATTTGGCGCCCGGGGAAAATGTACCTTTCTAAAATTTATGCATACCTACAGATTTTCCTCATATGTAAATTATGCACAAGGAAATCAAAATATTTTGCCGATTTGGCGCCCCTCCTAATTTGATGCCCGGGGAAAATGTAATCAAAGTGTGAAAGTATATCAAAAATTTTGGCCGATTTGGCGCCCCCTCTGATTCGGCGCCCGGGGCACGTGCCCCCCCTGCCCCCCCCTAGATACGCCACTGTATACGAGTACGTGCAGTACATTGTAAATTTACCCCCTTATTCATAAACGTCTCCTAACTTAGCAAGTCTCTAAGTATTGTTTGTCCCTTTCGATCTTTGTAGACGTCAGAGTCAGAGTCGCCTGATGGTAAACGATTACCGTCGCCCATGGACACCCGCAACACCCGTGGTATTACAAGTGCATTGCCGACCTTTAAGATGGGAATACGCTCTTATTTTGAAGATTTGAAGATCATAACGGTCCGGAAACACCACAGGCGACAAATCACAAACAAATGGGTCAAAATTCTTTTCATTGTCTTGTTTCATACCACTCTGTCACGCTGTTAGTTGCTGTTTCGACTCAGTATATAAACTAAAATCTAATGCACTTGTATTTCTTTCTCACGCTAGGTTTTAATCCATACATCAGAAATTGAAAACAAAACATCATCTCATACAAAAATCACCACTGCGTCACATTTTTGAGGGACACACAATAAGACAACGAAAAGAATTTTGACCCAAATTCATCATTCGATTAACAGTGACGGTTGTTCGAAATTCGCAAAAATCGTAGTTCGCTGTAGGCATCCTGAGACCTTCACTTTGAAGATGACAATTAAAAAAATAGTGTAAAAAGCTTTTTTACGAAGCTCCACCGTTTAACAGACTGTCAGTAATTATCTGTCAGTTACGACGCAGAAACGGCGACCAACAAAACGTCCACTTTTCATGAACTAATTACACCGAGTTTTTCCTTATTTGACCGACTGTACAGATTACTGACAATAGATAGAGTTTCTCGAATAGAATAGAATAAGTATTTAACATTTTTGTGTTCTAAAAGTGTGTCATTATCAGAGATCGAATAAATGTTCGTCATTGTTCGCAATAATAAGGACAGGACTCCAAAGTTGAATAAATGAATAATTTCTTGTGATTGTGAAGCTTTAAGGTGACTATTTAGGAAGGTTTTCATAGTTACTGTTGTCAAACAGGTACTTTTCAGAAATTGGTTAAATGATTAATTCATTAAATTCAATCAAATTTGGAGTCATGTCCATATTATAAATAAAAATAAATGAACAAATAAATAAATAAAACAAATATTTTTGGATATCTTTACATAAATCGACCTAATCCCACGGTTAGCTCAATTAAGGCTTGTGATGTGGGTACCAGGCGACGATATATACATATAGATACTTAAATACACAGACAGCCTTGACCAAGGAACAAATATTTGTGATAAATAAATACACAAATAATGCCCTCGCCGGTATTCTAACCCGGAACCTCCAGCCTCGTTGGCAGGGTAAGTACAGTCGAAGACAAAATAAGGGGTATACAAAAACGTTCAAAAATATGTCCCAGTGCACTCTAATTCTGTGTAATAAGAACGTCGTAACATATTTATGAACGGATTCTTTCGATACTTATTTTTGCACTTGACTGTACTAACTAGGCTACGGAGGCTGACATCTAAATGAATAATTATTCAATCAAATTTGGAGTACTGTCCATGTTATTGCGAACAATGACGTAAATTTGTCCGATCTTTGGTCATTATTGAAATAATGCAAGTTTTTAGGTTTGTTGAAACTTTTGTTTCTTTTCTACTTACGAATGGTAAAATATACACCGTGGGCTGTTTAAACCCGACCGATTTTAACAGTGTATTCCTGACCACATTTAGAAACTAGGTATAATGTCGTATAAACTTTTTTGGATATCGCCTAGTTTCAGAGTTATTACTAAATAAAAAAATATATATTTTCTAATTGTTACAAAAGATCTTTTTAACGGCGTTGGTGCCATTATGGAGAATAGTCTCACTAATCTCATTAATAGATGTCAAAAAGAGAGAAATAAGACCTTTAAAAAATGAGGTTTTTGTAATAAAAAAATTAACACTCATTCTAAGTGCTAGTTTTATGAATAAAACTTACTTTTTATGTTAAAATACATTCAAAAATAAATAAAAAATTGAAAGAGAAATTTAAAAAAAAAATTTTTTTTCGCCAAAAATGACAGAAGTCATGTAACATTTTTTGTTTGTTTTTACATCAAAAATGCGTGGTTAAAATCTTTCGAGTTTAAACAGCCCACGGTGAATTATATTAAATATATCGTCGTTTATACCAAGAGCAACAATTTAATTAATATTATAAGTTCGGTTGTACATATTATTAAATACATACGGAATTCCCCATTATCCGGACTTGTGTTTTATAGTACTATAATTTCAGGCAGAACTAATAATATAATAACTAATTCACCATGCAACTAATCGTGTGGTTTGGAGCAATAGGTATTAGGTACCAATGTAGGTATGAATTATATATCAGTTTTGACCACGGTTTTATAATATTTGATTTATAATTATATAACATTTATTTTTAGTTGATTTTAATTCAGTTACCTACTTTGCTTTGTTCCTTGAACCGCCTTTACTAATCGTCAGTAGGTATCTAGAATGTAAAGAAATCTAAACAAACCTTAAAAAATTTTAATCCATAATCATGCACTTTTAGAACATAATGTTGGTTTTATTACGAACTTAAAACCCTAAACCTTGAGTTAACATACATTTTTGGCAAAAATTATTGATATAAATTAGTATTCACTTAAAATAATATCTGCGAACGTGTTCACGATATGTGTCATAGACGTCAAATGTTATGGAAAGTCAGCCATATTTGTTTAGGTAGATTTTTTTCGGATTCTATTAACGATTGGTATAAAGGAATCACTATTCCTTATTACTAAAATCATCTGTTTCACATGTTTTACTCGAAGATTAAGTAGTGAAGGTGGATTTAGACCAAGTGAGCGAATGCTCATTCTATCCTGTTAAAATTTTCCCCTTATGTACCTCATGGGCACCTTTTATACATACAAAGTGTTACACGAGCCTCTGAAAACCTTGAACGGGGTGATTTGGTGGGTTACACTGAACAAACTTTTACTATGGAGCTAACCAGAAAT